>CABFWB010000006.1:158940-181194 GCA_902151455.1 Timema bartmani
ACAGACAGACAGACAGACAGACGGAAATTCAAAAACCACTTTTTCGGATTCAGGAAGTCATGAAACGTCAAAATTCATCAAAATCTCGAGTTCGATTTTTTTGACGATCACCATACTTTCTCTACCTGTAAGATAGAGAGAAAGTAAAAACCTTGAGAAAGTACAAGAGACAGGCCTAAATATAGTGGAGCAATCGAAACGACACAAAAAGGAAGATCACAGATACAATACTTTAATGTTTTCTTTTTTAAGAGGGGAAGGGGGAGGATTAAAATGATCTTTTCAAATAGATTCAACTAAATTATTTCAATAGAAAGGAGTAAAAAATATATATCACGCCCGAAATATAAAAATAGAAACGTTGGTTAATCACAGACGTAAATGAGAGCTGCCCACTCATTTCTGTTCGCTGATGGAGTTTGAGTGTTCGACCCAGATAGTTTAACCTAAAAACTACTTTACAGCCCTGTAGGATATTTCCCACTCCCCTGTTGTAGGGTGTGTGAAAGGGAGGTCGTTGCGACTCTCCGTGGTCCTCTCATGTGGTGCTCATACTCTTCGAGTTAAGTTTTGATTCACACTCAGTGTCGTGTTGCCAAGGTAAGCAGAGTTAGTCGAAACTTTACCTGTGAATTGTTCTCTTGACTTTATAGAGCACTTATCGGTCAGGTATTAACGTACCCTTCGTTTAACCTGTTAGGTTATCAAGATTACCTTGCGATTTTTTTTAGCACCGCGTCTTACAACCCGTTTGGGCTATCCACATATGTACTAGCTACGCTAATGAGTTAAGGATGAGCAAGAACATATTTAGAAGAAGTTTACCAGCATTTGCGTGTAGGGAGATGAGAAAAAAATCTCGTAAAAACATCCCTCAGTACAAATGACCGATATTCTAACCTCAATCTCCTCGTCATAGGCAGTCTAGTCTACTGCGAGAGTAACGCCTTAGATCATTCAGCCACTGAAGTAGGTGTGTTTTCATCTTCATTAATTATAAAGGTGACCTGGTGGTCTAGGGTTAAGGTGTCAGACTTCTGTGCTGGAGTCCGGGGTTCAATCCTCGGTCCCAGCACAGATTTATCTGATTGCCAAACCCTTCCTTCACCCTCCACCGCGGTTCGGATCCCACGTTAAACTGTAGGTTCACCATTTCATCTCACATTCACCCTACCATTACACATTAACGCAAGTGCGTATAACCTGAGCGGGTAGTAAGACGCGGTGCTAGTAATAATAACATTAATTGTAATATTAGGGTAATGATGAAGAAGGTATAATTGATAGAAAATATACCCTCATATGCGTGGAAGAAATGCTATAAACAATCTAAATAAGAAAAACCTTCTTAGCACAATCGGCCGGGGTTCGATCTCAACAAACCAGACTCATTGAGCTTAACATTGGGAAAATGTGCCCAGTATTACGAGTAAAAGGCTGTTAGACAAGGAGAGAGAATGGTACAAATTCTTAACACTGCAACCAACACTTTGGCAGAAGTGTGCACTATTTTTTTTTTAATAAGGAGGTTTCTCCATATACTTTACTTTCAGGATGATTGCGCGCAGTCTATACAAACAGACTACTTAAAATTATGGAGCACGTTCTTTAAGTTTAGGATATTAACAATAAACTAATTGTGTAGGTTTAGTTACTATTTACAGACTATTTTCTTCTATGGGTGGATTGGATTTTAGAAAGCATCATTACTCAGTAGACCAGAATAGTATGTCTTAAAATAGATTTAGGTCAGAGTTCAGCAACATTTTTGGGCCCTGAATGACTTCTACATTTATCAAAGGTCCCACGATCACCCTTTGTTTATCCACTCTACCATCAATTCTTTTTTTTTTTCCTATAATATTTTATTCTGTAAATTCAATAGTTCCTCCAATACTTATGTCCCTTCTTTTATAGAAAATACATTAAATAAATAAAATGTACATTTCATTTATCCAGAAATGTAGCAGTTTTACCTTGACTCATTACACTATGCCCCTTACCTTGACTCATTACACTATGCCCCTTACCTTGACTCATTACACTATGCCCCTTACCTTGACTCATTACACTATGCTCCTATGTTATAAGCTATACCATGGTGTAATAATGAAAGATAAGCCTGCCTTCTTGCACGATCGAATAAAAATTGCAGCATGATCGACCTGTCACGAATGCCTGATTTCGATGAATCGGAAAGACTATACAAAATATTACCTTAAATATAACAAACTATCTAAAATTTTCTGACCACCTCTGTGTTCTAATGAATTTGAATGAATTTGACTACAGATCCAGAGGTCCCGGGTTCAATCCCTGCCACTTCCATGATCTCATCTGTGCAGCAGTGGGTTTGGAACGGGGTCAAACTCAACCTCGTGAGAACAAATGAGGAACTACTTGAGTAAAGTAGCAGCTCCGGTTTAGAAAACCGAGATTAACGGCCAGAGAACTCATTGTGCTGACCAAATAACACCCTATATCCACACATGTTGGCACTACCATCGCTAACGGTGGTGGCCTTTGTTGGTATAGCATTCTTGTGGCCTCATACCATTGAGATATAAATATTTCACATGCATTTTTAATTATTTTATTTAGGTTTTGATTAAACGTAATTACAAATATATGTTGCTTATTTGATTAGTCAACTAAAAACTATAGAGGTATTAATGCAAATGCCAATGTCCATGCTAGAATTATTCAAAGATAGTACCGATTACAATAATTGTTTTTTATAGAGATCGATAAACTAAAATAACATTACAAATGGTTAGTACTAAATCAATTTATAGGAGCTATGAGATAACTAACGGCATTACAAAATCACTACTCAAAATGAAGAAAGGCAATTTTAAAATTTAACATCCTAAGAAATATATATTTGATTATTTTTTTAAGTAAATAAACCTATGGGTCTATCATAATTTTCAACTATTATTACAACACTAAACAAGATTAATGTGTTTAACAATGAAAGTGATAATTTCAATATTATTTCTGTTACACACTGGGCTGTAACAAGCATTCAGTGAAACGTTAAAATTAATTGTAATATAAAAGAATGTTATACCATATATTAATACTAGCCTTAAGCTGTTTTTATAAAATGAAGTCGGTACCACATATTTTAAGATGTTTTTAAAATAATTTACTAAGACAAATCTGATTGAAATCAAGCGTGTAGCTTAGAATAATTTCTGTGTTACTGTGCTGCCGTAATAAGAACATGGTATTAAGGGTGATAATCTGACAATTACATAAGTTACAACCTATTTCATATTAATAATTACATGCGTTAAATCGTGCGATCTGCAGTTTTTATATTTTTATAGCTAAGTATCGATATATTTAAAATGTATACATGTAATAAAAAAAAATTTGCACCACGTCTTACTACCTGTTCAGTTTATACGTTTATATACCTACTAATTACGCTATTGGTTTTAAGGAATATAAAGGTTATATTTAGAGGAAATGTACATGCATGTGTGTTTGGGCAGAGTGTAAACATTTTTTGGAAAAAACACCCTCAATACACTCAACCGAGACTATAACCTTAATCTCTCCATCATCGGCAATCTAGTCTACTACCAGAGTAGCGAGTTAGACCATACGACCACTGAAGCGAGTGGTAATATAGTTGAAATATTTCTATTGGTAGCCGCAAGATAATAAGTGTTTAGTTTCTGGACCCCAATTCCTACCGTACTCTGTAGGCTATTATATTGTGGCAAACAAAGACGGGCAAAAAGGGCTACAAATAAATAATACACCCCCTTAAACTAGTTTCTAACTTGCTTCGGAGGCCGCATGGTCTAAGGTGTCACTCTCGCAAGACTAGGCTGTCGATGTCTGGGAACTCCCAAGTTCGGTCACGGAAGGATGTACCGAGGATTTTTTCCCATAAATGGTTTCACTCTCTCCATGCAAATCTGGGTACATTGACTCTAAATTCAACCTTCCTCATCCCTAGCCCATTAGTATAATTTGTACAGAGGTGTATAACCCAAATGAATAGTAGGACATGGTGCTAGATACCTCTCCCATGCCAACCACCCAAAGAGCTTACGTAGCCTCTGGCGAGTTCAGTAACCGCTACAAAGTAGCAAACAAAATTGTTTTTCTTGACAATTTTAAAGCATCGAATCATTCTTTCCTTCAGAATAGAGACAAAAAAACCAACAAAAAAAAACCAACAACAAGGATTTAAATTAAGAAATGTCTGTCCACTAAATTCACAAACAAGTTGACATTAGGAAAGACTTTCCCTCCCAAGTCCACGGTCAGCTACCAAAATTAAATTTAAAATATAATTTTTAAATAATGTATATTAGATGGAGGCCAAGAAAATGTTCAGACTTTAGACATATTATATTGATGATACTTGGCACTGTGCGATTAATGCCTTTGAGTATTCACGTATAATCCATGCCGACTGCTTTGCGCTTGGTCACCTTGAAGTCTTGGGAGGTTAAATGTACAAACGCCCAACGTAACGTGGGAAGGGGAATGTGGGGGGTTCTATTAACAGTCACTTGAGTTGTTCAAATTAATATGTTTCTCCAACTTTTGAAATAATTCACTTTGTAACGAGCCCAAAAAAAAAAGTTAAAAAAATTATATTTTCAAGTTTATCTAAGCAACACCTTAATTATATTTTAAATATCGCCCTTAAGATGATAATTTATTATATGGATATTCCTGTATATTAAAAGGATAGTGTATCTCTACAAATATTATATACGGATGAGTTTATGATGTCTATAGAGAAAGAAAACATTCATATAAACTACGCGTCAACACATAATAATAATCTAACAAGCAACGTTATTAACATCTTTACCGCTAAAATTATTAATCTAGTCTTTGGGCAAAATAAATTCAATAATTTCTTAGCTTAAATAGTTGTTTAAATAGCCTCTTAGCAAATATGTGGATTTTTATTACTTGAGGAATTTATATTCTAAAAGTGGATAAAATAAACTGTTAAATTATTCAAGTTGTATGGAACTCTTAAATGTATTACCTTAAGTCTAATAATCTTTTCAAATAAAAATATTTTTATTTATTATGATCACACCCCATGAATTAAGAAATAAGTAATAATTAAGTTGATCCGTTAAATAAATCATCCCACACCTATTGCCCCTCGATATTAAGTGTCAGATTCGTAATACGTTAGATCATCAAATTACCTGAAGTCCAACATTCACACCTTGGTCAGATGTACTTTGTGATTTATCATAGTGATTTTTCCATTTTCTATACTATATAAGTTAAGACTTAGATATTATTATTTGAATAATTTCAAAGATATGATTTCAAATTAAGAATTTATAAATATGAATAGTAATGAAAATCCATATACAATTGAAAGACCTGGACAAGTTATTTAGGATCTTGGAATAACTATTAACTTATAACAAAATTTCATAATATTTAAAATATACCATTGACTCAATAATCAATGCATTAATTTTTAATATGTTATGAATGATATTTTAACCATTTGATTCTTTTAAATGCATTAATTATTGAGTAAATGAAATATTTGAAATATTATGAAATTTTGCTATAAGTTAATTGTTGTTCCAAGATCATAAATAGCTTGTCCAGTGTCTTTCAATTGTATATTAATTTTTATAAGTGTTCACATTGATAAATTATTAGTTTGAAATCATATCTTCTGAATTCTTCAAATAACAATTTTTAAGTCTTAACTTATATTTACTCAATCCTTACTAAAGGTTTATTTAGAATGTTCAATCTTTTCTAAAATGTTATTTTCTATACTCTTTACAGGATTATGAGGTTGAACTTTCTTGCACTTAAACTTTAGAATAAGTCGTTAATAACATTACTGATAAACGTTTTAATTAAAAAGAAATTATGTAAATTTTCACATTATATTTTCAGCGATACTTCCTAAAATTTTAAATAGATTTCTTTTTCACATGTTAACTCTACTCGACTATAGCATATGTGAACTGAATATCTATAAATATAAAACTTGAAGTTCCAATATAACAATTTTCTTCATTAAAAATATCAAGCTTATACACCAAGAAGTTGCCAAAAAGATTTAAATTTCAAAAAATTATTCAAAGGTAGGAAACGTGTAGTTGGTGATTAAAATTAGGATAGGAAAATATATTCTACCTTGATTTAATTAATTTTAAATTTAAATTTCTAAATTCGACGCACAATGAGACAATTAGCCAGCTAATAGTATACTGAATACTGGCAAGAATCAAAGATGAAATTTCTGAAACAGCGTTTTGAGACCAGCCACGACAAAATCAGCCAAGGAATATAAATGAACAAATAGCAGTATAAATTGTTGGATATACAGTCATAAAGGTCTATGTACACTTTTTTTTTTTTTCAAAATAGAGATAAAAATAAGGGTATTGGAGTTCTAAAGAAACAGATTTCAAGTTTGAACCATCAAATACATGTAGAAAAAAAAATGTGTACGATAAAAAATATGTATCTTCAGGCTACTAAGGTATGTAGTTTATCAAGAAAGTTAGCGAAAGAGAGAGAAATAAAAATGGAGAGGGACTGGGGTGGGGATAAAGGGGAATTGACGGGAATGATAGTCCCTTGTACACGGCCATACCTAGATGAATAGCCTCGGGACTACCTCAGTAAACTGAGCGGAGAATGTAGAGTGTTTCAAGCGGAGAATAAACAGGAAATGGCCGCCCGATATTCAACTGTCTAGCGCGCGGCATAAATTGTTAAAACCTCTTTTCATAGTACCACGTTGGTTCTGCCTGGGAGAAAATATTAATACAATTTATATACATTCGCATACATTCTTGAAAAGGTAGAAGAGATAAAAATAAATTGCAATCGAGTTTTGAAAAGTTATTTTAAACCTTTTTTAGGAATATTTTATATCCTTCTGATGCATTTTAAGATAAAACCTTTGTTTTTATATTTAAAATAAACAAAAAGAAAGAAGCACATTTTACTCTAAGCTTTCAGGGCTCGGTATGATGGCTGGCAAAGCTATAACCCTTTTAAACTTTAATTATTCGTGTTTACCTCCTTTTACTTTTCGCAAATAAATTTTGTTATAGTACTGCTCATTTAATTCACTTAAATAAATACAACATATTTTTATCTCAAACGCCAACTGGAATATAATTTTTATCATCTATTTTATTATAAATGCTATACTTTGATAATTTAGTAAAGTACAATTATTATAACTGAAATATTTATAAATATTATGTTAAAATTAATGTTCGGTTACTATTATTAAGCGTTTATAATATTCAACCCAATAAGTTAGATAAAAACAAAAATTACACCTGGACATCCATGAATGCCTATGTCGGACTTTTAAAATATGCTTTAGGCCTACTTGTACTAAACTTATCACCATGCTAAAATCAGGAATACAGGCTCTATGAGCTTAATCATGATCTTAATTATAATTAAAAGAAACTGACCTACTTTCAGGTATACTTAATTTACACTGAAAAATATTAATCTTATATCATGCTTGTTTTCACTATGGGAAAGTTGATAAGTTGTGCCCATGCTCAAGGTAGGTAAAGTGTATTATCTATACTATATTTATATTAATATATAATGATTCTAATTATTTCAAAACTAAAGTGCATTTCAGAATACAAATTTATCTTTGCACATAACTCAGCAAATTATCAAAGTTTGTGTATATACTTAACTTAAACATGCAATACCATAGGCCTACTCAAAATTAATATATTTATATATTATAATACATTCCTTGACATTGAACCAAATGTTGAATAGTGGAATGCATTTTAATGTGAAACAATATTCCTAAACATGATTGTCCTGGTACCATTAGTACGGGAAAGTAATAATTACAGCCTATTCATTTTTGTAAATAAACGTTCGCTTTCTAAATATGTGGTCAAATAAGCACAAAACATAAAAATTAATTTAATTTTGGGCATAAAAACTATTAATAAATAACTAAATTCCTTTTAGACAAATTTCATCCTAACGTAATTTGTAAATTGATTTAATTTCTTAGATTGCAACCCTGGAGCTCAGG
This sequence comes from Timema bartmani, assembly GCA_902151455.1. Lineage (NCBI taxonomy): Eukaryota > Metazoa > Arthropoda > Insecta > Phasmatodea > Timematidae > Timema > Timema bartmani. The sequence continues at coordinate 167,003 of CABFWB010000006.1, forward strand.
ATACCACTTACGAAGTTCGAATCCCACTCGGATATGCTTGAGAATGTTTTACACAATAGTCCTCATATTTAGAATAAATAATTGTGTGAAGCGTACAAAGAAAGAAATTAGTATTATTTTCAATAACAGGAATAAATTTAGGTGCATTGCTTTAATTCATTAGGTTACATTAGTCATCGTCTAGAATTTAACCAGGATCCTAAACTATAACCACCTTAACAACCACACGACCACAGAGACAGGCTAACTGGATATATCATTTATCATATATAAAAACGTTAAAAAGTTTTTACTGTACTATGTTAAAACATGTAAAAGTATAATGCATGTATGGCTTATATGTTAATAAAATAACTTCCTATAGGTGACATGCGTCAAGCTTTATACCATAAATTCTCAAGCTCAAAATAAATGTTCATGCCACAATAATATATTTGTGAAATAAACATATTACTACCAGTCTTGGATATCCGAAATTGTTAACACCATTTCAAGACACAAAGAAAAAGGTGGAAGAAAATTCAAGGAAACTCGCCATCACTAACCTGAATACAAGATAAAAAAGCTATTTTTATATCATAATGTGAAAAATTGTTCCTAATTTACCGGGCTGGTTTCTAAACAAACATTTTTGCTAAGGATAAAAGAGTGCGAAACGAGTCTTACGCCCAAAAACACTTTAACAAATATGGGTGTTGAAAATTTTCATTAAAAAAACTCAAAGAACCTGATAGTCTTAGTTAAATATTATTCAAATTCTTATAACTGTAGGTATATTAATCTATGATTCTTGGAAGGTGAGTCATTTCTGGGGGTAGGTAAGTGGGTGGGGTGTCTACCACCCACATTGGTGGACACGTGGTCTAAATGTCAAGCTCATTTAGTTTGGTTTTGTGGTAAACGGGAGATCTGGGTCAAATCACGATTGGGTGTAGTGAGGTTTTAATTTCCCCTAACAACCTTGGTGGTCTTGAAGTAAAGCTCTTGCCTCAAGACCCAATGTTCACGAGTTCAAACCCAGCCAAGGTCAAAGAATTTTTCTTGAGCGATAAAAATCTCTAACACAACTTCATTCGGAGGTGAAGTTAAGCTATCAGTCCCATGTCAATTGTGGCATGTAAAAGAACCATTGAAAGAATGTGAAAATACCTTCCCCGGCAAAATTGGTAGGCCCTTTCGCTCTTGCTCATAGAAATTCTCGTGTGCCGGTATAATCAATCTTTTCAGAAAGTGCAAGTTAAAAACCTCAATTAAATGAATAATAATTCTCCCTAATTTATTCTACACCATCTCCACGCTAATTAGAGTACATTTCCTCCTAAAAATACCTTCCTAAGTTCAACTCCATTTGCGTGATTAATATATACTCATTGACTGAAAGGTCACTATCACGCTACTCAAAAAAAGTGAGACTACTATCACAAATAATTCATCGAATAAATTATATATTTTAAATTATAAAAGTCAGACAAAAAAAATTGTTTTTTTGGGGTCCCGAATAAATTGCCCGAGGTCTACTTGTGGCTGTCTCCCGAGTGTACCACTCATAAATTTGGCTCTGGCCCAACAAGTTTGGCCCTATCTCTCTAAGCAGCCAGCCACTCTGTGCTACAAAATAAGGTTTATATCTATCATCTTAATCCTCTGGATGAATTCCACTTGACATGTTCCCAAACACAACGCACTTTTTACACTGGGGATTAAGGGACAGAGATATGCCAAGAGCCTCAAATAATTAAACAGCTTTAATAATTCAAGTGAATTAAATATTTAAATGAAAAAATAAAATATTAGTATGTACAATATGTACATAATAAAAGTTATATATTGTAATACAGGATGGGGTGGAAACAATTAGACGATCTATGTTGAGTAAAATGATGGAAAATGTGCTGAGGTTCGCCTGACGCCCGGTGAAGCTCACCTGAGTGACATTATCCTCAAAAAGTGTAATAATAGTTGGCTTTTATTTAGCTAGTGAATATTTACATTTCAATTAAAGTGCTAGTTTTCAAGTTACTAATCGTATAATTGCTTCGGCCCCACCCCATATTTAATTTAATAAGCCCATTCCCGGTAATTGATATTACGAGTAATCAGATGAATGGATTTTAAAAAACGACTCATTTTAAATGTAAGGGATCCAGGATATTGGCAAACCTATTAGGTTCCAGCGAAAAGCAGATTTACCCAACGAGTTTTCAGCTTTATTGCTGTATGCGCAGTGGCATATATTTTTCTAACATGTACACATGGATCTTATATATATCCATTTCTATCCGACACCTTATCTCAGTCTATCTACTGAGCTAAGTGTAGATTCCTGGGATGGCCGAAAAATTCATCATTGGTGAAATGGGGGCTCATCCTATCACGATTATAAATTAACGGCCGGAAGCTGGACGTTGTGTCTCTTTTTGATTTAAGTTAGTTTTTAAGTCGTGTGCTGATATAATCAGTCGGTTTAGAAATTACACGTTAAGTACCGCAAATAAATGAAATGAAAAATAAAAATCATTATTTACATCAGCATGAAAATCCTGATTTTGTGTTGTGAACTTGGTAAATAAAATATTTATCTTTGTTTAGAAATAAGAACTAAAGTCTTACTTGAGCGGAATGACTCAATTAATAAATAGAAGGTATTTTAAAAGTTATCAGAGTGTGAAGAGGAAAAATATTTGATTTTATTAAAATTGAACAAGGAAAGCTCAAAATATTTGTAAATCTGATAGCCATTGACGATTAAAACTTTTCTCAAAATAAAGTTTTGAACCCATTATATTGGGATAGTCTTCAGCAATCGCTTCAGCAATTCACTAGTCTTTTGTATAATACTGCAACTGCCTCGATGTCTTTCTCGCCTGCATTTATCTTTACATATAGCTTATACCTGAAACCCAAAATATGTTTAATTTTGATTTTGATAAAATTTATGTTAAAGTCTTGATACAATTTACAATTATCTAAATTTATATATTCTTACTTCAATTTATTATAACTATTTGAATATTAAATTAATCCCGGAAATCAAGTGCGTTGCGATGAAGGTATTACAGGATAGGCTTAGAAATGTTTTAGCAAGACTCTCTCAGAATCAGTTTTCGAAATTTATTTCAAATAATAGTTTGATGAAAATTATATACATACATGTATGTTTGAATCATGTTTGCTTCAGTGGCCACATTGTCTAAGGCGTCGCTCTTGACCTATACTTGACTGCTGAAGACAGATCGGGGTTCGGGTCCCGGTCTGGTGTACTTCGGGTTGTTTTTCAAAAATAGTTTTCCACTATTCCGCCACATAAATGTGGGTACATGTCCTCTAAATGCATCCTTGCTAGTACCTAACTCAGAGTAATTAATAAAAATGTGGACAACCCGAAAGGGTAGTAAAACGTGGTGCTAAAAAAACTAATAATTTAAAAATCTTCGCATTTTGAAAATGATGGTATATAATGCATCTTACAATACTTTAGGTATTTTCAAAACTAAAACGGGCTTAGAGACATAAGAGTGTATACATTTTATATTGGATTGTAACTTGGCTCTTTGATAAAAGCAATAATTAACATAATTAGTCCATATTTTAAAGAGTAGGAACTAACGATTGAATGAAATGGCATTTTATTATTTGTCAGAATGTACTGGATTAACCTCTATTAAACACACAGTAGGATTCTGGTTGTAATTACTTTTTATAAAGCACAAACATGTTTATAATGATAACATTTTACAAATTATTTGTGTTGTTTCATAGGTAGTGATAATATCCATTAAAAGTGACAGCTGCAGATAACATGAATTAAATATTTTTTAGCATTGTGCCTACTATTGGTTCAGATTATATACCTATGTTATAATTACTCTAATATATATTTGGGAATATAAAGGTTGGATTTAGAGGTAGTGCACCCACATTTACGTGGATGTAAAGTGGGAAACATTTTAGGTAAGCCAACCGGGATAAAAACCCGATCCTTCCTACATCGGTAGTCTAGGCTGTAGTGAGAGAAGCGCCTTAGACCATGAGGCCACCGAAGCGAGTTTTGACTTAATAAGCAGAGTACTTTTAGTAATTTTGTAACTATTTTCCTATCAGAATTATATTATAAACTCTAAAAATAAAATTCAAACTATGAAAGTTGTTCACAATATGGAGTTAGATTTTACTTTCTCATATAAAGAAAATATTGTAATCGTGATCATTTTAGACAGTGAAGTTGTGTAGAATGTAGGTAAACAGGAGCTTAGGAAGAAGGAATCCCCCATTCAAATATTGGATTAATTTAAGCAAAGAAGAAAATTCTGGGAGCTAAAGGAGGCAGAGGACAGGGGGCGTTGGCGGTCTAAGCTCACTGACAAAAGTAATCAACCTGTCGTTAAGACTGAATACCTAATAATAATACTAATAAAATTGTTCCTCAAACCCTAAAAGGTAGTGTTCTTTTTTTAATTCCGTCGTCCTCATGTTTGTTTGTCTGCCTGTCTGTCTGTGTCCAATTCTTAAGTCAAAACGGTTTTATAGATTTTGATCAAATTTTGTATTTAGATGTTACATGGCCAAAATGGTGGCTTTTTTTAATTTTAATTCCACCCCACAAATCAAGAATAGTTTACTGCCGAGTGAATTTTGAATATGTTATAATAAATGATAATAAATAACTATATGAGAAAGAATGTAAAATTGCATCGTACAATTGATCTATGTGAAAACCCAATATTAACAAGGTGTTCAACGAGGTTGGTATTATTCGTAACATTTAAATTTTTTGTTTTACAGATTTTGTCATGTCTAAAGGATTTGTAAAGGTCCTTCTACAATATTTTTATTGTTACTAAAACTTAGTTTATTTATTTAGGTTTATTGAAACTAATTGAAATTATCACAAACTTTTAAAATATGATATTATTTCTATATATAAAATAAATATTTGAGAGTCCGAACCAAGATTAGTTAAGAATTAAAAAAAGGTTAATTGGAATAGAAGTTTCCAAACAAAAATGTTGTGTTAAAAAATAATACATAAACTTCTATAGGTTATTAATTTTTATCGGTATATAACATGAACTTTCTAAACTGACTAATTATATCAGCACACGAGAATTTTCTATGAGTGAGAGTGAAATACCCCACCAATTTGCCGGTAAAGTTATTTTCACAAGCCTTACAGGGTTCTTTCACATTCCACAATCGACATAGGACCAACGGCTTTACTTTCTCTCCGAAGGAAGTTGTGCTACGGATTTATATAGCTCAAGAAAAATTTGTTGACCTCAGCTGGGTTTGAAACAATGAACATTGGATCCAGAGGCGAGCACTTTACTTCAAGACCAGTGAGGTCAGCTATAGATTATTAACTCATGTGTATCTCAGACTTAATGATGATCATCCACAAGATCTGTCCTGAAATAAACAACCAGTGATGATGGCCCAGGATCAGAGACGAGCCAGTATGGCTCAGTGGCACGCAAAGCTAAAGATCCCGGGTTGGATTCCCGCGTCCAGGTTGTAATTTTTCATTTATTTGAATTCTATTGGGTAATTTGGAATACCAATTTCAACAAAGTAAAATGTATTAGTATTATATTATAAACTTCGTTAGGTACAATCCCTGATTTTTAAAGGGGACGCGAGCTATTGTCAATGTTTATTTTGTAGCCTAATTTTTGTAACATACCCTTTTTTTAGGCCAAAATAAATACTTAAATAGAAATGTTTAATTTAATTTCGTACACATTAAGAGTTTTATTTTCATGAGCATTGCAGATCCTTAAACATGATCTTCTTTTAAATTAAAAAAAAAATTATGTTCAATCGTCACAATGTTCATGACATATATTGAAGAGTTGTTAATATAAAAAAATGTAGGAAACTTAAGATAAATCCTATCAAATTAAACTCTATTGTATTTATTTTGATAAATAAGAGTGTTTACTATAAAAACTGTAAAAATTACTGACCTTAGCTCGCATTCTCTTTTACACCCCAGATTAAGGCGAGGATGTAGGGGAAACTAGAAAAAAAAATCAGTATTTTTGCAGTTTTTATAGAAAAAATATTTTTGGCTAAATAACAAAATATAGCTTCAGTAGAAATATAGATCTTAATTTTCTTCACGTGATGACTTCAGTTATTAAATATCTGTCGTGAGCATATTAGCCATTAGATGAGAAACTTTCTAAATTAAGAGAAAAATTTTGTTATTAAATTCCAGGACAGCCTTGATACATATTTAAGAAATGTGATATAACCATGTGAAGAAAATTAAACTGTTTCTTCCAGAGAATTATTTGATTTGACCAACAACAACAAAAATATTTTGCTATAAAAACTGAAAAAAAAGCTGCCCTTTCTTGGCGCCCCCTACATCTAAACTACAGTTCAGGCAAAGCCGTGTTTATGATTCGCCATCGTCAGGCGATGGTTAGAGAACAAATGAAACCTACAGAGAGACCAAGCTTACTGTTCTCTTCTGAGACTCCTGAACGTGTTTCTGCGCATTTTGTGGTCCAGGGACTAGAAGATCAATAGCGAGATTCTTTGGGATGGAGTCGGTCAATACTTACAAGGGAAAAGGGTTGAGAGGGTGAAGAGGGGAAGGAGGGAATCAAGCATAGAGGGTCCTCTACACAAAAACCACGCCCACCTGGAAATCACCATGACGTCACAAAAGGCACCCTAGGAAAACCTCGCACTCTCGACCCAAAAAAAGAGAATGCATCCTTATTCGGATTGCAAAGAGAGTGGTTATATTTGATCGTGATTAAACAGAAAAACCACCGTTTGTGTTTTATGGAGTTTTTTTTACTATAAGTTCAGGTGTGATATTTAACATATACATTTTAATCACAGTATCTATGACTTATTAACTTAACCTAGAACCGCGAACTTATCACTAAATATCCAATCCTAGTGGTAAAAGTTATAGTGCCTGCTTGTGTAGTAAGATGAAGTCATACAGAAACAAATTATTAAGTTTAGTCAATTAATGGTATAGACTGTTTCCGGGGCTAGCACAAATTTACAGCACTGTATTAGTAAACAGCTGTTTCCTTTCCCTCATGATCCATTTGACTAAACACAATAATGTAGTGGGTCTTAAGGTGGGGATGTAGGAGACGCGAGAAAAGACCAGTGTTTTTGCACTTTTTATAACATAACATTGTTTTGTTCAAAATAAATAAAATATTAATAAAATATTGCTGCAGTAGAAATATAGAATTTTCTTCACATGGTGACATTAACCGTTCTTGAATATCTGTCAAGGGTGTTATCAAATTCCATGACACCTTTTACTCTTAATTTAAAAAGTATGTTAGATAATACCGCAATGCTCATGAAAGATATTCAACAATTGTTGATATCGCTAGCCAAAGAAAATTAAACTGTGTGTGTACTGAAGCAATATTTGTTTATTTTGACCCAAAAAAAGTTCCTATAAAAATTGCAAAAATATTTTTTCTCGCTTTTCCTATGTCCCCCCCCCCCATAAAGGGAAAAGAAGTCGTCTTTTTAGTTTAAAGACTTTGATATTTAGAAGCGGCTACAACCGTATTTAACAACTATAATAGCTTGGTTATTTAGTCCATTTAAAGGGAATTTTGATCAAGAATCAAAGGAAACCATTTAGTCGGCCTAGTAGAGCATGGTCAAGCATTCTGGCCGCTACCGACGATCCGTCGCGTCTAACCACAGTCCCTAAACTCAGTTGGCCTACCCTGACACTCAATCATGGGACTCAAACCACATTATTTGTTTAGTGAAAAATAATTGTTCCTATGTATTCCACTTTTAACATATTTAATTCCGGATACCCCAAAACATAAAACTTGTTTAATTATTCCATTTGGTTTATATGTATCATGGTCTACTACCACTAGGGAGTATATCAACTATCAAATTATTATTATTATTATTATTATTATTATTATTATTATTAGCACCGCGTCTTACTACCCGTTCGGCTTATACGCACTTACGCTAATGTGTAATGGTAGGGTGATTGTGAGATGAAATGGAGGACCTACAGTTTAACGTGGGATCCGAACCACGGTGGAGGCCTGGCATTCCACACATTCACAAGTTGTGATTAATACACGTCTTGTCAGAGGTGAAGGAAGGGTTTGGCAATCAGATAAATCTGTGCCGGGACCGAGGATTGAACCCCGGACCCCCAGCACAGAAGTCTGACACCTTACCCCTAGACCACCAGGTCACCAACTATCAAAAACTAACCATTTAGACAACCGCATTGGTGGTAACGCGGACAAAGTGCCAGGCTCATGTAGTTTGGTTTGCCGTGGACCGAGATGTCGGGGTTCGAATATCAGTATGGTGTGTAGAGGGTGGATCTTTTTACCGACTGGTTTCTCACTTTCCTCCGGGCAAATACGGGTACATTTCCCCCATTTTTACTTAACTCCCCTTCACCCTATTAGCGTGGTTAAATTACGTATAGCTTGTAAGGGTAGTAAGACATAATGGGAAAATATTATATAATCTAACGATGTTGAATATTAACTTAAGTGTTTATTTAAAAAAAATCCAGATATCGTTTGGAGAGATGGTGGTAAACCATAATGGTGGATAAGGTATTACTTTGGTCCTTTGACCATTTGATTCATGGGTCAGACCTCTACACTAGACGTGTGGCCATCCCAAATGGGTTTGTGATTTTAATAATCATGATCAATTAAACAAGTAGACTATACAGGGAGTATTGGTTTATACACTATTTCTAAAGGTTCAATTTTATCAAAAACAAATCGTGTCAATATTAATTTTTAAAACATAATAACATAAAAATATATATCATACTGATTTGTAAGCATTGTAAATGGTTACTATTTTATGAAATATTGATTTATAGTGAATCAGTACCTACTGTATGAACACAAAACAAAATTAGTTTAAGTCATTACTCTATATGATGTTATTGTAAAGATGGTATTAGCACCCCACCCTATCTTAATACCCGTTCGGCTTAAATGCCTATTTACTAATTACACTAACGTGTTGGGGATGGCTGATTTTGAATTTAGAAAAAGTGTACCCACATTTGCGTGGATGGAGAGTGGGAAAATATTCAGCAAAATTCACCCTCAGTACACTCGACCGGGATTCAAACCCTGATCTCCTCGTCATCGGCAGTCTAGTCTATTGCAAGAGAGGTTTTAGACCATGCTGCCACCTAAGCGGTTTATAATAGTAAAATATTTAAGATAAAGATTAGTATTTTATTCCAAAATTAGGTCGCTCATTAAGTTACACACACTATATAAATATATTTGGATGAAAGTACAGGAAAGGTAGATGGAAACGTATAAAAAGGGACCAACAAAATATTGTCTTCGTCCCCTTGTTTCTATCCTCCTTTCCTGTACCTTTCCAAATAATAATACAATTACCACATAAAGCGAAAAGAGATTTTCTTTACAGAGACAAACTATTAATAAAAATTACTTCTTTATGTAATTGAATGGTGGCACTACTTGCAAAGCCATATTTAAGAACACTAATTTACTCATAATTAATCAGATATTCAGCTGACGTTTATTGATATTTTTGGATCAAAACTACTTTTTTATTTCGAATTTTAAAAATATTTATGTATATAATCATTCTTAAAATAACTGTTATAAAATTATATATTTAAGCTTAATTTAAATAGGGGCATACTCTTTTAAAAATGTATACCTAAGTGTAGCCCTGTATATAAATAACTTTAAAATATACAAACTATAGGTTACGTTGAAGCTTAAAAAGTACCTAAATATTACAAATAAAGTAAATGAAATTCAATTATAAAAAAAGTATTAACTTTTCTTTTCGTTTCAATGTCAACACGTTAAAACATTGAGAATTGTTAACTTGTTGACCCTATTCTAAGCTCTGAATTTAACTCTCTTGTTAACTTTAACTGAGATTATTGCAACTGACCTTTCTGACCCTGTCATCTATGAATTGTAACGTCTCACAAGAAATAAAATCTTTAATTTATCGAAACATTTAACATTATTTATGTTTTCAAAACATTATTAGGTTGGCCCTCATTGGTTGTATTTTGAAAACACAATATGCTATTGGCTATCTTATCGTCAGCAATGAAAGTGTTTTCGAAAGAAAAATGAAAGAATATAAATAGAGCAAAGATGGCTTCGTACAAAAACAAAAAAATAACAAAGTTAAACAAAAACAATCTCTTTCTCCTACCTTTAAATTCCCTCGTAGACTGTCAGCTGTTGTTTGAATGAGAAATTCCGAAGAAAAGCCGCCATGTTGGTCCAGAGATATTTTTTTTCTTCTACTTGCTCGTCTTTTGTTTCTGTTCTTTTTGTTTCGCGGAACGAATGTAAATTTTACGCGGATGAATACTTCGTTTTGCGGGTGGTACTTAGGTTCTGGATTCCACATTTCACAGCCTCTGCCACACAAGACAAAGAAATATGTTTAGTTTATGGTTTAAATAAAATATAGGCTACAGTTATAATAGGTCAATTTTAGCTTATATGCACCCTAATCTTAAATATCAACTAAAATGTTAGTTTCAATAATTTAACAATTGGCATATAATTGATCACACTTAAAAAAACTTAATTAGTGAATAATATTACTTTTTTTTTGTAGCAATGCATCTAACTTTCGTTTGGTCTATCAGCATATGTATTAATTAACTTAATATTTTAGGGATGAGGAAGATAGATTAGGATAGGCTATGTAAACCGAATTTTCATGGAAAGATTGAAATTGGATTGTGTTTATATATAGTCATTAGTGTATTTGACTCTTAGCTCCAGAGAGACGCTGTAGCTACTTACAAATATCATTTTAAAATAATTTGTGAATACCTCAAAATGGTAGTAAGAGACGTGGCAATTAGACAAACTGCCTCAAAAGAGGAAGTCGATAACGTGAAATTAAACTCATTGGATACATCCTGGCTTAGACTCTGGCTTAATTATTCAAAGTCCTCTATACCATTCACGTTGATAGCCTTGCATTTTAAATCCAAAATTATATATTTACATGTTTTTACTAGGCTTGCATCACAATATTTCGCTATGATTCTAATCAAAGCCAGTTTATAAGTCATGTATTTAAATAAAATTATTAACTATAGTATTAAATTTATAAATACAATTAATAAAAAGTTACAAGATAAAATATGTTTGGCTTTAAATAGCAGCTTAGATAATTATTATATTCGACCATAACCCTTTGCTTTAAGAAAAATTTAGAATTTTTATAAGTTACTATTAGTATTCAAATAGGCCTAGTATGTAGCCTAAATAATTATATTGTTCGCTAAGATTCACTTCTTTCCTTCATTTATATATATATTTATATATATGTTTATATATATATATTTATATATATGTTTATATATATATATTTATATATATGTTTATATATATATATATATATGTATGTATATATGTATGTGTGTGTGTATATGCGTGTGTATATGCGTGTGTATATATGTATGTGTATATATGTGAGTGTGTGTATGTGAGTGTATGTGTGCTTGTATATATATGTGTGTGTGTACGCGTGTGTAAGTCAACTTTGCCTAGAATCAAATTTTACCTATTTACATATAGGGCTACAATATTATTGAATTCCAGGGCCCTTGCTTGCACAAATAATTTGAAATGTAATAAAAATAAACTATGCCTTCTCAAGTATCGATGTCCAGAACTATATATATTTCCTTCATTATCATTTTTATAATATTTTATTTACTTCAAAGTAATACCGGAAGTATTGTCTCAGTCCAGCCCGGGACCAAATGGCTGTAAGAAGTTGAGAAAAATCTCGGTAGGTGTCGACTGCTTGTTCTTTAATTCAAGTGGATCAGTGAAGGAAGGCTGACGACTAGTGTACACCACTAACAAGAACACTTCACCGTGATCGCTCAAGACGAGCTTGGTCGCAGCATCACGTGCTTTAATATTTGCTTGCGAGAGTGTGAATTTCATTTAATCAAATCAGTGTCAAAATTTGTTTGTTTAAAATTCAGTCAAAACACAATTATTAGGCCTATATAATTGAAATTTATATATTGATAACTTAGAATATTAATTATGTTTTTATCTTTTGGGCACTAAGCCTTATTGAAAATGTAATTAAATCTGTGATTTAAAACGTACACATAAAATAGTACTAATATTTTAAGAATTTTATATACTTTATTAATATGAAATTTTTATTACGGTAGGGCTTATTTACTATAAATACAATTCCTAATTATTTTAATATATATTACCTTATATTTTTTAATTAATGTATTTTCACACATGAATCACGAAAGCTTATTAAATTTTAATAAATATTAATTTCTATAGGTTATTAAATCAATAATAAATAAGTTATTTTTCATATTCTTACTATATTAGTAGGCCTACTTTGTAACCAATAAACACGTCTTGAAATTTAAGAAAACATTGTTGGTCTGTGTGAAATAAATAAATTAATAGGTACCTTGTCGATGAAAATAATTGAATAAAGCATTGTACTGTATTTTTCTAAGCCCATGACCGAAAATATATTTTAAATGTCTCAAATATCAGCTGTTAACTTGTACGTTTCTCTAAAGTTATGATGTAATCAAGAAATATCGATTATTTATTAATAAATAGCCACATGTTTCCTCTTTCTTGATGCAAAATATGTTTACATCCACTGTAGACCTACTAATTAAAAGCACTCCACATCAACTGTGCTTACCTTGCACTCGAAGTGACGAGTGCAACATTCAATGACGTCACACACTTTCAGTGCAACAACGACTTTTGTGATATGTTTACTTACATTTAACCAGTTCATCATTCACTTTCCACTAACACTTGACAAGTTGTTAACACTTTACTGATTCATCATCGAAAATTATCCACACAGATTGTGATAGTTTTTTTTAAATTAAAAATTTGTGTCCATCAATCGAGATGATATTCCAATATTTACCCTCCTCCAAACAACCTCTCTCGAAAAATAAAGCACACAAAAGGTAATCCACATTATTAAATATTTAGTATAAAAATAAATATTATTTGTTTTCTTCAAATAATTTTTGTTTGTTAATATAAGTGATTTAAAAAAATTATTTATATCTAAGATTTTAAACAAATATATTGATAACTGTACACTCTGTGCATGATGAACAAATGCAAATCTTTCTTCGATCTTTCACAGCATTGTACATTTCAACAACAACAACAACAACAAATGGAGAAAAAAAAGTCACACCTTTTAGCCCCACGTAATATCACTCCACTTCATACAAACATCTTAAATCGTATCAAGTATTTTTCATATTATTAAATAATTTATATTCGTATGATGAAATCACAAGTTTTTGAAGTAAGAATTCCAGAGATTTAGAAAAAAAATTAACTGTCAGTGATGAGCGATATAATTACTTCATTAGAATTAAAGCTTGTGGACGTTAAAAAAAAAAGAGTATATGAACCAGTTCTCGAAACCGGACTAAGGAGAGGTGTACAAGGTGAAGAACAGTGGCGTGCTTAGCCCAAGTTTTAAGGGAAGCAGTTTTCCATCAGAAAATAGAATCACTTAATTTTTTTTAAATCCAATTATAGAAATATGGTTATATATTTTAATTATTCAACCTTTATTAATGTACCAAAAAATTTAATGTAAATTTAGATTATAGTTCAACATTATACGTAAAAATAACACAACCTATTATATATCAATTAATTTGCTCAGTGGTAGAGTAAATACCGATATCTCCGCGGATCCGAGAGCTCCCCCCTCCCCCCGAAAACAGCACCAACCCACACGACAACTGTTTGGTGTATAACACATGTAAAAGCATGCAGACGAAGCGGAAACACACACACACACACACTATGAAGAAGGCCTAGTTCTACAACCCATACTATAACAGTACCAAAAGGCACCTCACATAGGATGAAAACCCATAAACTAACCCCTCTTGTAGTCTCGCTTCCATACCCCCTCCCCCAGTCGTGAGCCCCTCACCCTGCTCCTACCACCTTCGCTGCACACACATCTATCTATCTGCAGCGGTCCGCTTGCTTGCTTGTCTAGTAGTCGTCGTATCTTTTAGTTATAGCTCAACAAAAACGGATGGCAGAAACACCAATCGAACCCACAAGGAGTAACAGTAGTAATAGTAAAAAGAGAAAAGGTTTCCCCCCCCCCCC
>CABFWB010000006.1:187646-303078 GCA_902151455.1 Timema bartmani
ACAGACAGACAGACAGACAGACAGACGGAAATTCAAAAACCACTTTTTCGGATTCAGGAAGTCATGAAACGTCAAAATTCATCAAAATCTCGAGTTCGATTTTTTTGACGATCACCATACTTTCTCTACCTGTAAGATAGAGAGAAAGTAAAAGTTAGTGTGTCCCATTTCGTAATATGAGAGACACATTTACTGTCACACACCGTCATCTTTTGTGAAATTCACACCGAGCGGAGATTTACACTAGATATCATTGCTGAAGGAACTACATGTTTTCAAATGTGAAAAAGCGTTGTCATTTCCTCATTTTTGTGTGGTAGAACCCCCTCCCCCCCCTCAAATATAAGGCAAGTTGCCAGTAAACTCCATTCACGGTAGGAATTACTCTCTGAAAGGTCTTTTTCCCTACCAATATCCTACTATATAATAGCTTTCTGGTAAGGAAAAAGGCCTTTCAGAAAACAATTCCTACGGTGAACAGACTTTAGCTACTTCTTACCCCATCACAACAAAAATTAGATTGTAGAAAACTGGAAGCATCTATTGAATTTGTCGTCAAACACAAAAAGAAAATTACTAATTCCATTGCAATCAACAAACAAATAAAACACTAAATAAATTATCCTTTCTTCATGTAAACAGATAAAATGTTTAAGTTTTATTCCTTTGTGGTATTACATCCACTTTTAAATTGAATGCTTTTTTTTTGTTATTTTGCTTTGTTTTTTTGCGTTCTGATGAAGTTAGTATTCAAGCCATTTTTTAAGGCTGCTCGCAATTTATTTGCTGACAGCAAAAATCAAATATACTTGATCGATGTAGAGCAAAGTCTATAGCACTCTATATATGGTTGTCAAGTATATTTAAATCAGTGGATCTCAGAGGACCCAATGTACTCTAATACCTCAAAACTTTTAATAACCGCGACTCCAATGAGAATGATAAATTTTTTGACCCACTTTAATGATCCTGATAGTGTGAGTGGAGTGGCGGATATTTTTTTAATATTTTATTATTTTCACTCAATTTTTCTATATGTTATAATTTTCTACTTTCAAATGATAAAAAAAGGTTAATCTTCCAAAAAAAAATTCGCAACCCACCAAATATTGATTTGTGACCCAAAGTTTTGAAACACGCGTCTAATACATGCGAGAATATGTATAGGTTAAGAATTGTTTTGTCCCTAACGGAGGGTGTGTATCTTATAATGGTGAGTAAAAATCTTTATAAAAAATTCTTAAATATGTCCAATGTCGTTGCGAAAAGTGTTGACAGGTTAATCAGAGCTCTTTAAAAAAAATTAAGCTACCTGATGTATTTTATCACCCACTTAGTCCCAATTTGACCAATTATACATATGCTCTGCACTACATAGGAGTTTTAAGTTCGTTTATACCTGGCCTATGAATGCGTTTCTAAGTGATGAGGACATATCAAAATTACAGTTTAAGCTAGCTCTCTTTAGCTGGCCAAAACACCACGCTACGCCACGCCACGCCACGCCACACCACACCACACCACTGAATGTGCCGTATATAACTTAGGACATTAGGTTCTGATGGATGCAGATATATATTAAAAGTATTGAATTTCTTGGAGAAAACTGTATACCATTTGATGTAGTATAGTACCCGCTTTGGTGGCCGCACTGTCTAAGGCATCACTCTCACAATAGACTGGACTATCAATGACGGGGAGAACGTGATTCGAATCCCGGTTGGGTTTACTTAAGAGCTTTTTTCCTGAATGGTTTTCCACTCTTCATCCATTCGGCTGCGAGTACACTTCCTCTAAATTTCAACTTCCTCATTCATAATACAATAGCTTAATTAGTGCATTTGCGTGTAGCACGAACGGGAAGTAATGCCGGATTCACACATGAAGCTACGCTATGCTATGCTATACTATGTTTTAAGGTCGCTAGCTAAGTATTTAAACGAACACGCTCACACATCACGCTACTCTGTGCTATACTATGCTGTGCTAAGCTATACTATGCGAGCGAAATCGCGGACCGGGCAAGTTTTACATCTCAATCGCGCTTACTTTTGTGCTGCGCATGCGCACAACGGACGGACCCACAAAAGGTCATGTTGTCTTGAAGACTTAAAATACTCTACTAAACCTTCCAAAGTATAGCGTAGTACAGCTCACTGTTTGAAACACACGAAAAAAAATGTCACACAGCTTGGCGTAGCATAGCATAGCATAAAATGGCATAGCGTAGCGTAGCTTGATGTGTGAATCCGGCATAAGACGTGGTACTAAAAAAATTAATAATAACCTTGCAACCATCACATTGTTGTACCTTATCGAGTGCATTAAGTAACGGAAGTAAAATTGAGATGTACTTTTTTATTTTTAAGAAAACACTTTTTAAATAGCTATTTCAATTTGTTTTTTCGAGGCTCAGCTATCAAGGTGAATTCATGTTTATTTGTGATACTCAGCAAATAAAAGCTGGATTTAATGTGCAATTTTATAATATTAAATTTCTAATGGATCTAATTTCATCCAAAGCTATTAACAAATCTAACTGCTTTATTTAATCAGAAAAAAACACAGATTTTTTGTTCTCAAACAAAGATAATTTCATTAATTTCAATACTTTTAAAACATTCTTGAAACATAATCAAAATGAAAATATATTTATATTAAAAACACACACATGCACTTAGAAATATTTTTGGTTCAAAAGGAGATGAAGATGGTTGAAAGTGGAGGAGGTTACATAATGATGAAAGCTGAATTATCCTGTACACATCACCTGAGATTTAGGTTAATCAAATCTCGCAGGCTATGGTGGGCAGAACATGCACTCGAATGGAAGAAACTCAAACCACGTTTACAGTACTGGCTGGCACACTCAATGGGAAGTGATCATTGGGAAGACTTAGACGCAGATGGGAAGATATAATTAGAATGAACTTGAAAGAAATGGGGTGTAATGGGGTGAAGTGAAAAGAACTAGCTCAAAATTGGGATAGGTTGTTAAATTTTTTTAAGTGCATAAATGAACTTTATAGTTTCTAGTGCCATAGATTATAGTTTCTAGTGCCATAGATTAAATAAGGTCACCAAGTTAATATACTTTTTTCTTTATCGAGCAATGCTATCACAACAATAATAATTTTATTTTCACTGTATGGTTTAGGCAACTACAATTCCTTTTGTTATTGGTTACCAGTGAAGTGGTGGGGAGTGTTGCCAAGGTAGGCAGCACTTGTTAAATCTGTACTTGTGATATGTTCACCTGGTTCTCATTTGACCATTCATACGCAGGGTCTACACCACACACTTAATATAGAAAGGAGTTTATCTTGATACCTGACCAATGAGGGCCTTACTAAGTAAGAACATAACAGGTACAGTTTTAACAAACACTTGTTACTCTGTAAACAAGTCACGCCAAACCACGTTATGAGGTGTAAGTTGCAAATCATACACTTATAGTACGTTCTTTCATACAACACAGGATGCACTGTATAGACTGGAACAAGTGTTGTTACAGAGAGGTAGAAAGAAAGAAGGATACGAAGTGGCGCGTGAGAGAAACAAAATTAGAACTTTTGGAAGGAATGGAGGATAGCCAAGAATATTTTTAGTTTCAAAGTCATACTGTTAGCCAAGATATAGGGCATATAACCTATATATATATATATAATTCTAATGGAGTGGCTATGAGGAAGGAAGCGTTTAAGAGTTAATTTGCCCATATTTTTGTGGGAAGAATGTGAATCAATTTTCTTTAGTAGGCCTAAATGAACAATGATCTACTGAGTGATGAAAACAATTCACAGATACATTTTAAACCAATTCTGCTTACTCTGGCAACAAGACACACTACTTCACTGTTTAAAACCAATTAGATGATTAAAACCCTGTGATTATTGAACTACTTCAATTAAATTCTGCAAAAATGTATGTTACAAAAAAATATAAATATATATAAGGAATGGAGGATAGCAAATATATAACATACCTTTTTGCAGAATTTAATTGAAGTGTTTAATAATCACAGGGTTCTTCTAATTGGTTTTAAACAGTGACGTAGAATGTCTTGTTGCCAGAGTAAGCAGAATTTGTTTAAAATGTATCTGTGAAATGTTTTTATCACTCAGTAGATCATTGTTCATTTAGGCCTACTAAAGAAAATTGATCCAAATTCTTCCCACAAAAATGTGGGTGGATTAACTCTTAACTGCTTCCTTCCTCATACCCACCCCATTATAATAATTATCATACTTGCGTATAGCCTGAACAGGTAGTAAAATGCGGTGATAAAAATATAAGTTTTGCTAACCCTGGCAACAATCCACGCCACGCCACTGGCTTTGAATAATTTTATGATTAGTTAACCTATCTTATATTTTAATGTGGATGTTTAGTCGACCTTGTTTTGATTACATGAGGAGATAAATTAATATTAATTTCTAGGCAGGTCGTATTATTCATAAAATACAATTTCTAGTTGGCTATTGTAGCTTAAGGCCACTCTATATTAGAATTGAACAAGGTCGCAATTGATTTGGGATCAGCGTTCATATCCAGGCAAAGGGCATTGAGTGAAGGGGGGAGGAAAAAAAGGAGGATAGTATCTCACATAATATATATCACTATGGTTTTCTTACCCTCTCTCACGAGCACAGGTATACTTTTTCTGAGCTACCTTCCACATCCTAACCCTTTAAATTAATAGCACGTTTATTAAAACGTAAGGTTGCTAATTATTTTTTAAGTTGAACGTTAAAAGTCATTGAATATTTTATATAACTTATATTTAAAAGATATAAGTTGATACCTTGAACTAAAATTAAATTAACGATATAAAATACTTTTTGTTTCAATGTTATGGCGGAATCACAATCAACTTAACGTTCGCGTCGCATTCACTTAACGTAAACAAACTAGCGTGTGATCAGGATTCACGTAAGTTTACGTAATTACTAGATACCAACACATAGAGTGAATTTGGACTGTTTAGTAACAAACTTTTCACTAGAATGATATCATTCGACCATAAAAAATTTACTGCACTATTTTAAAAAGTGTATAATTATAACCTATGAATACTGATTCAGTGATATCAAACCATTAGAGTTCATGAGTTATAAGAGACCAAACTTGCTATTCTGTGTGTTTTTTTCGTACCAATGTTAAGTCAAAGTATTTAATGTAGGGGGCTAAAATTTAGTCTAACCAGACATGCATTCGAGATCTACACAATAAAATATGTATAATGTGTTAAAAGACAAAAAAGTACAAAGAGTTTAAAAGTGGTAAAATTAAATAATTATTAATCATATAATATACTTATCTTTTTAAACGCAAATATGTTTTAATCTTATTTTGTAGTACACAATGTCGTAACTAAGAATTAATTTGGTTTATTAGTTTAACTCTGTTCGTTTATTTTATTCATGGAACCAAATTAATAATTGCAAAATTATAAGTTGATATGAAATAACTATTTTATGGAATTTCTTACTTTGACTGTACCGATTGTAGAGACAACACCGAGTATCATAACATAATTATAATGACCGCCCGGCAGAGACAATGACTGATGAATGATTACTAAACTAATGAACAACCCTAGTAAACTGCAAGCTGGTGAGTATCGAGTAATTAACATTGATCCCTTATATCTCTATTTTCCATTATTTTTCTCTTTTTTTTTTAGTCCCAATTATCATTTGTCATTTGGACTTTGAGAAAATAACTATCACTTTTGTGCTTGAATTTTTAAATTATTTTTTATCTGAATACAATATCTTACTAATATTATAAATGCGAAAGTTTGTGTGTTTGGATGTTTGTTGCTCAATCACGTCAAAACTACTGAACAGATTCGAATGAAACTTTGTAGGTAGGTAGGTAGAGTATGTCCTGGAATAACATATAGGACTATTCCCAACCTTTAATTTTACATTAATTTTACAATACTAATGTTTAAACTTTTCGTCGGGCGAAGCCACGACGGGTAACAGCTAGTTTATTTCATGAATTGAATGAGTTTCACTTGTCTTACTGGATTTGAATTGATTATTAAAAAGTATATAAACAACGAAACAATACTGAAAATATAATATTACAAGATGTCTTATGAGTACTGCAGATTTTCTAGCATAGAACTTTTCTAAAGAGTGTATTAATTTTGCCTGTTTTATTGAACATAGCTAAGTTCAAAGCTAAAAGGCAACGCGCATCGAAACTAACAGGCAAAATTGTGCCAAAATCTGTATCAATTAAAAATGATGAGAGTTGATTATTTATAAAGCCTAGTTTTATACATTATTTTCTAATGTGTGTATGTAGCTTTCCACACCTTCCAGAAGCTCCTAGATAACCTAGAAAGTTGAAACTCTGCCTTAGTATGCTTTAGACCATAGAAGAGAAGCTAAGGGATCCTGATTTTAGATTTTTTTTCTAATTAGAATTTTTTTTGAAACTATTTCCACTATAGTAATTACCAATTCTCATGTCCGGTCGAAAAAATCTCAAAGCCTAAAAGACATAGGAATCAGACATCTCGCAGACAGGTAGTCCCTAGCTCATAAGGGTGCAGGAATACTTGGTACCGTAACTGAAAATTCCAATGAGGATGGGTGAGATTTATAAAAAAAACAAAATCAATGATTCAAAGCACATATGGCCAAAGAATCTGAAAGTCTGCAAGCCGTTAGCCCCCGACTCAAAAGGTTGAAGGAATCTATGAGCGAAATTTTCCATGGGGACCCCCAAAATGTAAAAAAACCAAAAAAATCTTTGACACCAGAAGACCTAGTATGTAGAAATTTTGCAGGCAGATAGCCCCAAACCAACAAGGTTTCAGGAATACTCGGTAACAAAATTTGTGAGTGTGTGAGGGCGTGGGGGTCTTATGTGTGGGCCTGTGTGTGAGTCTGTGTCTTTCCACACTACTGAGAAGCCCCTAAAGGAGCTATAAGGCTGAAACTTTGCCTATTTATAGTCTGAATCACGGGACAGAAATTGGCTAACAGGATTTTCGATTTTTTTTGTCTGAATTATTTTTAAAAGCCTTTGAAGAATTAAATGAACAGAATGAGAGAATTTAGTTTTTCAGCTTATAGGACTATCAAAAAGATAAGATTCATCCAAATTATTCAAGTTTAGTTCACTTGCTGCCGATAGCCTTATATACCAATATGTAATAAGCCCATACAAATTTTTATTTAAAATGCATATAAAATTATCGTTTATCATTATTATTTATTAAAGATATAGTAGCGTCACAGTTGTTAGAGTTGTCTAGGAACTAAATCGTACATTCAACTATAATATATAATAGTTTTTGTTTGACTCACCGCTTCCACAAATAATTTCAAGTGAGTGGGCTACTAGTGGCTCAGAACAAAATATGGTTCGATAAATTAAGGACAAATATAACTAATTTAAGTAGCCTATCTGATAATGTTGGAGGTTCCAGGATCCAGCCTCCCAGTGGTTCATAATTTGATAGTTTGGGATGTTATATAATATAAGCTTCCAGTGTTTCATAATTTGATAATGTTAGACTTTCCAGTGGCCAAGCTACTGGTGTTTCATAGTTTGATAATGTTGAATGTTTCAAGAACCAAGCTACTACTGGTTCATAGTTTGATAATGTTGAATGTTTCAAGAGCCATGCTACTACTGGTTCATAATTTGATAATTCTAGTATTTCAAGAGCCATGCTACTAATGGTTCATGGTTTGATAATGTTGAATGTTTCAAGAACCAAGCTACAACTGGTTCATAATTTGCTAAAGTTGAATGTTTCAAGAGCCATGCTACTACTGGTTCTTAATTCCCTAATAAATAGGAACGTCACCTTAGTAGCCCTACATTAAAAAGTTTCGTAGCTTGTAAACCATATAATTAAAAATGATTCCTTTATCCACGGGACCACCGGTGCAGGTGTTAATTATTGTAATAAAAAACGAAAAGTTGGCCTAGTAAATGTTTCAACTACAAATAAAGTACCATCAAACAATTTGCACTTTAACTATTCTAATTAAAGTGCTTCCTTATTTAAAAACATATCTTTCTATAGGCACATAATTTATAAATCTAGCTCTCAAGAAAATAAGCAAGTTTCGACAAGATACGTAGCTTATTTTATAATATAAATGCCTATGTATTCGATGCGCACTTGAGTCCCAATACTCTGGGACAGTCAGATCAAAGTTAAAACACTCCGATGCAAAAAATACAGAGCGACAAGTTAAAAATAGAACATTGTAAATCTTGATAAATGAAGGGAAGATTATTATTACTAGCAACGCATCTTACTACCCGTTCGGGTTATACGCACTTACACTAATGTGTAATGGTAGGGTGATTGTGAGATGAAATGGAGGACCTACAGTTTAACGTGGAATCCGAACCACGGTGGAGGCCTGGTATTCCTCACATTCACAAGTTGTGATTAATACACGTCTTGTCAGAGGTTAAGGAAGGGTTTGGCAATCAGATAAATATGTGCCGGGACCGAGGATTGAACCCCGGACCCTCATAAAGAGAAGAGAAATGGCAGTTCCTTCAGAAGGTATTCACAAACATGTAGGGTAAGCTCTAGACCAGCAGGTCAGTAGAATGGTTACCGCTACTTGCCGCCCTTACTTACCTACTCTATGGCATTAGGAACTTAGGAAGTTTATTACAGCACTCACAAAAGTACGCCATCTATTCCTAACTTGAGCTCATTTTATCCAGTCTATTACACCCTATTTCGCTCAGGTCTATTCAAATGTTATCCTCCCAGCTGTGTCTGTGTCTTCCCAGTGGTCTTTTCCCATTGGGTTTGCCATTCAATACCCTTAACACGTTTCTAGATACTCCCATTCACTCTGCCTGTTCTGCCCACCGTGGCGTGCGAAATTGTACTACTATAACAATATCTGGTGATGAGTACAGGGTATGCAGCTCGTCATTATGTAAGCTACCCCACTCCCAACTATCATCATCCATTTTGGGACCAAATATCTTCCTAGGCACCTTGTTTTCAAACACCATAAATTTCTTTTAGTCATTAAAGGTAAGAGACCACCCCTACATTACAATAAATACCAAAACATTATAGCCTCACGCGGTATTTCTCATTTCTCAGATGGCTTTCTTTTCAAATGGCTTCAAGGGAGCTTTAAGTACTTTGCATCGTGCTGACTTTCATTTAAAAATCATGAGAACCTTTACGTCACATTAGTTGATGGTGATGCCGGCATTATAGGCATATATTATAATAAATTGAAAAAAATTACACCTGGACACGAGAATCAAACCCGGAGTCTTTGGCTTAGCACCCCAATACTCTACCACTAAACTATACAGGGAAACTCCCATGCTCAGAGTAATTCTCCACTCATATTTTAAGGCAGATTCTGTGATGGACGTGTGTGTGTTCGTCTTTAATATAGGCTACATTTAATACGTGATAGTATAGCATCGCATTCTTCCATTGTTTAAGTTTATTGGGTTTTAAGAATAGATGAGCTAGGACACGTCTAAGCAGTGAAGTGTGTGAATTGTTACTTTGGTAAGCAGGGTTAGCTTAGGCCGTACCTGTGAACTGATCTAGTCCCTCAAAATAATTTTCTTCTTCCAGGCATAAAAATAAACACATTTCAATTTAAAATATTGAGATAAGATAGGGCACTACTTTGTATGACTGGTCAAATGCGGACAGAGTGTATGAGAACAATTCACAGGTAACATTTTAAAAAGTTCTATTTACCTTGGAAACACGCCATGCCACTACTCCAAGTAGAATACTCAAACATTACATACAATAATTGTTTAAGCAAGTACAGTAGGCTTACAATGTTTTAACATAATGTATGTCTATTACCAATACAAGATAACAGAAAACATATTCAACGGCAAAGGCTTCAAATAGCTACTAACTTTATCAAAAACCCAGACGTCTGTACACTTAAAACAGATGAACTAAAAAAAACTCAGTTAAAAATAAGAAAAGAGAGAGAAGAAAACTATAAAAGATACAGAAAAAAAAAGGACTACTCAGAGAATGGCAGACACGAGACAATCTCATGATGATGTCTTAGTCGGTGTTTACAATGTACCTACAATGTTTTTCTTTCTATTCACTTCCCTACCAAATATCTCTCTTCCTTCGTGTATCTTCTTCACGAGCATTCCTCAAATATTTCCCTTCCTCTCATTTTTTTTCCCCTTCCACTCTTTATTTCAATCTTACAGTCCCTCTCTAGCAGTTTTCTTCCCCCAAAAGTACCATTTCGTCTGCTCAAGACTCGCAACACAAAAAATGTTATTCCCCCATACAGCACGGTTGACTTCCAAAAAAAGAGTCTCCCATGTTGGATCACGTGACGCCGCGTCAGCCAATGGCAAAGGGGGGAAAGAGAGTTTTTACTGTTATCCCTGCGTGGCTCCGCCCACCAGAGTTATTTGATGCGACACAGCATTGATGGGTTAGTAGAGGGGCAGAGGGGAGAAGCCAAGGTCTTCGCAAAGGAACTCATGGACAACTTTATTCCCCCACCCCTTCCCCCACAACGTCTACAGTCAAACGGAGCTGGCTGCTATTTAGAGTTAGCTATGTAGCGAGATTATTACAAATTTGTCTGACGTACTTTTAAACTGTGGACACTATAGACATGTTTATTCTTTTGTTTATTTCCATCTTGTAAAGGCCCATCCATATTTAATTTATTTTCTAGCACCGCGTCTTACTACCCGTTTGGGATATGCGTTTATGTACAGATTATGCTAATGTTTTTAGCGGTTAGAAAGGTTATATTTAGAGGAAATGTACCCAAATTTGCGTGGAGGGAGAATGGAAAACCATTTAGGGCTAACCACCCTAAATCCATCTGACCGATATTACAACCTCCATCTCTCCATCATCGGTAGTCTAGTCTAGTGTGAGAGTAGCGCCTTAGACCATGCAGCCACCAAAGCGAATAACACTTAAACCTATAAACTATTGTTTAAGTTTTGTCAGTACATATTTCTCAAGTTATGTTGATGGAGGGGCCACCAAATGGAAGCTATGTGCACTGAGGGACCCTGGGAGTAGAAAGAGGGGCGGAAGGGTGGTTCGAAAGTTATGTAGGAAAAATCTTGGGCCCTTATGTCTAGGCAGTTCCATTGTGCGATTATAAATACAAGACAAAAGATAATTTATTTAATAAAATGTTGAAAAAATGTAATTACATTGAATTATAAATTAACAGTTTTTTGATTGTTTTTTAACATTCTAAGCCTCATAATTTTTGATAGATAATATTTCATATGTGTTTACTTAGACCTAATACTTCATTTTCTAATTTGTGTAAAACAAGAAAAGAAAAATAGAATAGTATAGGTATTTCAATTTTCTAGTTTCAAATGTTTGTTATATAATATGTGATCGACATTATTCAATTCGGTATTATGACTAATACGCTTCGTTGGCCGCATGGTTTAAGGCACTAATCTCGCAATAGACTAGACTGCCGAAGACGGGGAAATCGTGGTTGAATCCTGGTCAGGTGTACCAAGGTTTATTGCGAAATGGTTATCCACTCTCCCTCTCCGCAAATGCAGGTACACCTAATCTAAATATAACCTTCCTCATTTCAGAAACAATTAGCGTAATTACATAGGGGTATAACTCAAATAAGTAAATAAGCGTGGTGGCAAGTAAAATATATTATGACTAATATTCCTGGAATTTTGCGGACCACTTGTTAGGTCACCAAGGACCACAGTTTAAAAAACACTGGCCCAAGATTTACATAGACGTGTTGTGGAATGTTGACTAGGTAGGTAGGTAGGTAGGTAGAGCTTGCTAAAATAACACCTTTGATATCATCCACTAGCTCCACATTTGACCAATCATGTATAGAGACTCCTACTTTACACACCTTAGCCACATGGGAATGTATGCTTGTTGAAAGCTGACCAATGAGTGTTATATTTAGAAATGAGAACAATTCACAGGTACAGTTCAAAAAGGTAATGTACTAATGTTTATCCTGGCGAAAAGCTACGTCACGTCACTTTAGTGTTATCAATGCCCCCCTACACGTATACCTAATCACCTTATTGGTTACCACATTTTAAATATGAGTAAACACACTAGATATAAGCCTACCGTTCTAAACCAATACTTGAACCAAGGCCCTCAGAATGGGTAGCTGCCTGAAACAAATGATAGCGCTGATATTATCGGTGCTACACGGTCCCCATTTAAACACTCACACACGCTCTTCACTTAATATGGGAATATATGTCAGTTATTACCAGATTAATGAATAATCTCCAGAGCATTTTTTTAAAATCATGTGGCACATTTGACTAGGGGGGACTTTGACGTCCAGGGTCGGTCACCTTATGTGTAGACGCCTAGCTGCTCTGGTGGCAAAGAACGTTGCCCAGGATACATCATAAAAGGTTGTCTACACGTCGTACCGCAATCAGATGGTGTGATGATAGTTATTATGATGTTGTGGAGCTAGGGTGAGTCTTAACCTAACTAAAGCCTTAACCAAACCCTCGTGACTATTGGGATTATTCCTCTAAAGGGAAAAAATATCAAAGGTACCAGCCAGGAATCTAACCCGGTATCTTTCGCCAGGTGCACTGACCACTACACCACGGGGCCGGTTTACTTAGCATTGAGGACTTATCACAGATACAGTTAAAATAGCTCTGCTTACCCTGGCAACACTCCGCGTCACACCACTTTTATGGATAATTTGAACGTTTAGTGAGGGGTGTAGTAGGCCTACTTAAAAAAGAAAGCACAATGTACAGCTTTGTTTCTATAGGCCTACAGGATTATGGAAAATAGACATTTAAGACAAGGGTGATAATGTCATGGATGACTTACTATAAAGCCCTACTCTCCAGTTGATTTTAATTATGCCTAACACTAACAAAAATAATTAATATAATGTAGTAGGCCTATCAGTTAACTCAACTTAGGGAAGAATACCCAGTTCAGTAAACCCATACCCAACAACAGGAAAGTGTAGAGACCGAACGTGTAGTAAGACACGGTGCTAAAAAAAAGCAGGAACTTCAATATATGAGTGACCTACTTGAGTGGTCGAATGGCCTAAGTCAGGGATGGCCAACCTTTTACTCCGGCGTGCCATTATCTAGTCAGATTAACTTGAGCGTACCACTTCCTTCTATTCCCCCCCTTCCACACAAAAAACCTCTACTCTAACCTTACCATACCAACACTACCATGTAAAAAATAAAACACATTAAATAAATAAAATAAGCTTAATACAGATTATTATATTTATCACTGCGTCTAACTACCCGTTCGGTTTATAGACCCTAGGCCTAAATACTAATTACACTAATGGGTTAGGAATTGGGAAGGTTGAATTTAGAGAAAGTGAAACCACATTTGGGTGAAGGGAGAGGGGAAACCCGTTTAGGGGAAACCCGTTTAGGAACAAACCCCGCCAGTTCACCCAACCGAGATTCGAACCTCGATCTCCCCGTCCTCAGCAGTCTAGCTCAACATAAAACTAGCACGTTAGCTAGTTACGCCCATGAGGCGAGTTGTTTAAGCCTATTTAAAACTACACAAAATATTTTAACTCCAGATTGAGGTAGGAGAGTTCTTTAAGTACCGTTAACATTAAATATACAAAATGTAATGATTAAAACAAAACCCTAATTAAAACACTTATATTTGGAAGAAATAATTGCACGTGTCCAGAATATACAATCCAGAAATAGCTTAAGATATTTTAAAAACAACATTCGTAACAAAAGTGTTATAAAAGTAACGAACGACATAAATTTTATAATTAGGTTTTATTGATAATAGCAGCACTATGAAAACTAAAAAAAAAAACCCACCGGTTTTTATTAAGAAAACCTTAAAATTAAAATAATAAAATGCTATTTCAGTTTTATGTGAAGTGTTTAGTACCCTTTGGTATCCACGTGTTCATCAATGATTGTTTTGATTTTGAAGATGAAAGCCGAAGCAATCTTAAAAGT
This sequence comes from Timema bartmani, assembly GCA_902151455.1. Classification (NCBI taxonomy): domain Eukaryota; kingdom Metazoa; phylum Arthropoda; class Insecta; order Phasmatodea; family Timematidae; genus Timema; species Timema bartmani. The sequence continues at coordinate 201,645 of CABFWB010000006.1, forward strand.
GCCGCACAAAATGTAACTAATTGCACGCGTGCCGTGGGTTGAATGCACCTGGTCTAAGATGTCACTCTCGCAATAGACTAAACAGCCAATGACCTAAGATTAGGGTTTGAATACCAGACAGTTGTAATGAAGGTAATTTTACTTGATCTGTTTTCCCCTCGCCCTACAAACCAATGCGAGTACACTTCCTCTAAATTCAACCTTCCTCATCCATAACACATTAGCTTAATTCAATACAAATACGTACAACCCAATCTGGTAGTAAGAAGCAGCGCTAAAATAAGAAGTGAATCTTGAATATTAAGATGTAAGCTATTTTGGAGATATCCGTACTAAAAAAAAGCATGCTCCATTACAGAAAAAGTAGCTATACCCAATTTTTGAGGAGTGTAGACTACTCTTGCAGTAGACTAGACCTCAGATGATGACGGAGATCCAGGTTCGAATCTTGGTTGGGTGTACAGAGGCTGGTATTTTCCAAAATGGTTTTCCACTCTCCCTCCATGCAAATGTCGTTACACTTCATCTAAGTATAACCTTACTAATCCATAAAATGATTAGTGTGATTAGAACATAGGCGTATAATGCGAACGGGTAGTAAGACGCGCTGCTAAAAAAAAATACAGACCCGCTTGAAAATTTGGTAGATTTGTGAAACAGTATAAACCCTTGAGAAATAAAAACTTACCCTGTGAAGTGTTGGATCCCGCTAACCGTGCCCAAGTATCATTTGATAGTCCATTGACCGTTTGCACTGTCGAGAACACTTATCATGGCATCTACAGCACCCCCATGATAGTCTAGTTTTAAAGATAACGATACTGCAGTAGCCATAACCTAATGTCAATATAAATTATCACGAGTATCGATAAAAGGTTGTACTAAATTCAAGAGCCCCCGGACGAGTTTATTATTCCATTCCAACGTAGAAACCAATTAGACACTGCCGCGCACTGTGTAAAAAAAACCCTAGTGAGTCCGGCAGAAGTTCGCGTTCAACTGATTGATGGCTAGGCTCGCCGAAAGGAAAACGTCTATTCAATCACGTGACCTATTATACTATCAAGCTGATACCTCATTTTATTGGTAGGCCTACCACAGGACCTCTTGGTGGGCAAATGAACATACGGTTTCTTACCAGTAAGAAGCATCCCTGAATACTTAGCACAGTTTTGTCTTCCCAACTTTGTTTCAAATGAATGTAGAATTTATTAATATAATAATTTTTCCACTCTTTTAAGAATACGGTCATTAAGAATGCAACATGCATAAGTGTACCATCTCCTTGTCCATAATGTAAGCTTGTTAGCAAGCTATAGTGCCATTTCAATTATTTTTTTCTTCTCTTTAAACGATCTATAGAGGCAGGTCAACACTTTGCCTTCCTCGTAGGGGAGATTATATAGAGGCAGGTTGACACTTTCCCTTCCTTCTAGGGGAGATTATATAGAGGCAGGTTGACACTTTGACCTTGCTTGTAGGGAAGAATATATAGAGGCAGTCCAAAACTTTCCTTTTCTTGTAAGGGAGACATGAAGGCAGGTCAACACTTTCCCCTTACTCTTAGGGGATACATAGAAGCAGGTAAACACTAGGATGTCCTTGTAGCGAAGATAAATAAAGGCAGGCCAACACGTTCCTTTTCTTGTATGGGAGACATAGAGGCAGGTCAACACTTTCCCCTTACTTTTAGGGGATGCATAGAAGCAGGTAAACATTCTCCTGTCCTTGTAGCGGAGATAAATAGAGGCAGGCCAACACTTTCCTTTTCTTGTATGGGAGATATAGAGGCAGGTCAACACTGTCCCCTTACTTTTAGGAATACATAGAAGCAGGTAAACATTCGCCTGTCCTTGTAGTGGAGATAAATATAGGCAGGCCAACACTTTCCTTTTCTTGTATGGAAGATATAGAGGCAGGTCAACACATTCCTCTTACATTTAGGGGATATATAGATGCAGGTCAACACTCCCTTCCCTTGTAGGAGAGGTATATAGACAGGTTGACACTTTCCCTTCCTTATAGGGGAGATAGAGAGGCAGGTCAACACTCGCCTTTTCTTGTAGAATAGAGTAGCTTCAAATTTTGGTCAACTATTGTACTTCCTTGGATAGGTAAAGAGGCTGGTCAATGTTCGTGGGTTCATACCCAGCCTAGATCGACGGATTTTTACCAAGCGCTGAAAATCCAGAGCACAGCTTCCTTCAGAGGGGAAATAAAGCCGTCAGTCCCATGTCGATTGTGGCATGGAAGGTAAGTGAAAACATTTTTCTGGCAAAATCGGTAAGCCCTTTCCCGCACGCTCATAAAAATTCAGTGTGGAATAAAACGGGAGCCTCCCACATGTTCTGAATTCCTCTCATACATGGGATTTCTATCAGAATATGCAGGAATCACTAAAGACAGCTGAAAGGCTGAGTGCATGCCCAATGCCTAATGCCTAGCTCCAGATGGATAGAAATCAAACTAACTTTCGGATTGTTGATTTAAAGTTAAGTAGATCAAATATATATTTCTAGACATCTAATTAATTAATTTCCAAACTGTTTTATCCATCAATGACGATCCATGCATCTGTCATTTTTTTTTGACAAGGTAGTAAAGGGTGCTCTTATTATTGGAGGGTTAAATCAACACGATATGATATCTTTGCTTGTTAAACCAAATCAAATTGAACATCGTATTGTAACTAGTAAATACTATGAGATCTGTCCATCAGCAGTCTTTAGTATCTGAACTAATTAAGTTTATCAGTATACCAAAGGAAAATAACAGGCTCTATCCCTTAATATATAGCCTTAATTAATTCCAAAAGGTTGCAGGTGCAAAAAGGATCTTGCAACTAATTAAAATTGTATAACATGTATGGCCTTAATCATAAATTTTATAAACACTTGGGCCTATTTGATTTATACATAGTAAAAAATTAATGGATTAAGTCTCGAACTCATTAAATTATTGATTAAATCACTAATATGGCTAATATATTATATCACTAACAGGGCTAATATATATATGTTAGCCCTATTAGTGATATAATCAATAATCTAATCTATAATGCAACTCGAATATTTAAAGCAGTTTAATCAGGATTCTCTACTGTGCAGAAAAGGAATGAAAGGATTATTTTTCCAAAAGGGATGAAGCAAGTAAGAGCTATTGCAGGAGAAGAAAGGGGTACTAATACGACTTTTGTCGCATGTGTTAGTGCGTCAGGAATTTTCGTCCCCACAATGATTATATTTCAGAGACTAAAAATGTCCTCATTATTATAAAATGGAGCTTCAGCAGGCATCTTAGTGACAATATCCGAAACAGGCTATATTAACAGTGAACTGTTTGTAAAGTGGCTAAAACATTTTATCGCTACAGTTAAACCAACCAAAGATTAAAAAAAGTTATTCTGGTATTGGATGGTCATACCACACATTCTAAAAATCTGGAGACCCTAGAAATAGCCAAATAAAATGGCGTCATCATTCTGCAGCTTCCGGGTCATACTACACATCGATTACAGCCCCTTGATGTTGCTATTTTCACACCAATGGTTAAATATTATGATCAAGCTGTGAGGTCATGGCTTATTTCCCACAGATAAAAGCCTGTTGCTCAAGAAAATGTAACGTATTTATTAAACGAAACATATTGGAGAGCAGCAACGATTGCGAATGCATTGAGAGGCTTTAGGGCTACAGGAATTTGGCCAATAAACCACAACGTTTTCAGTAATAGATATTTCACACCCAGTGGCGCTCTAACATATCTAGATGATCCAAGGCATGAACCTATTGAGGGTTATATCAACTGTGAAAATGAAAATAGGCCTAAGACTAACAGTGAAGAAAACTCAAATCATCGGGAGGACTTAGGTCTAAATATTGACTTTGACCTATCCATTGTTGAAAACCATAGAAAAAGCCACCCGAATTCCAATAAATGTGGACGAACTTCAGGTCTATCTGTTTGTGAAATCTCGCCTATTCCAGAAACGAGTGCAGGTGTCAGGAAGCTACAGCAAAAAAGGGCTCATAGTGCCATCGTACTAACCACCAGTCCTTACAAAATTGATCTAAAATTAGCCATTCAGAAAAGAGCTAATCGAACACGAAATGGAAATAAGACATCCGAAAAACTAAAATAATCACATGAACTTTTCGAGTCTCAACTTAATGAAGCTAGCTGCAGTAAAACTTCAGAAAACAAAGTGTTTGTTGAAATTAACAATGGCAAGTGGTTCTGCATTGTTTGTGCCGAAACTGTTATTGAAAACATGATTCAGTGCAAAAAATGCTCTAAGTGGGCTCACGAGTCTTGTGCTGCAGTTAAAAAAAAAATGTTAACTTCATTTGTGATATTTGTTCTTAGAATGTAACTTTAGACCTAGGTTTTGTTTAGAAGCAATTTATCAGACTGACTTTTAAAAACTTGAAAGCATAATTTTGATTTAATTTTGATACATACATTTTTACGTGGTAGCAAATCAGCTAGGACACTCAGCCTAACATGCATATATGTTTTTATTTTTAATCTGTCAATTATTATAATCCCAATTTAATGTTTAAATAATTATAGGTCACAATTACAACTATTAATAAACATAAGTCCGATTTTGGAACCAAAGGTACAATCTATAAAACCGGTTGCTGAAATCGTACCGAATGTAAAGGTTTGGAAAACAATGTTAAACTCCCATAATGTTTTAAAAAAACTGCTTACAAAAAAGGTTCTGGTAAAGCTTAAAGTGCTTACTGTATGATGGTGTGGACAATTTTTAGGCTTGGTGAATATTTTATTTTTAAAAAAAATCCTTTAGGTGGTACGATTTCGGCAACTTTCCGCTCTCTCTCTTTCTCTCTCTCAATATATATATCGTATCATGAAAAAAGGTAAATCCAAGCAAACTAAATCAATTAAACTTAAGATAGCTTAGTTTACCTTAACTTGTCAAACATACCATTAATTACCTTAACATAACTTAGCCCATCTAAACTTAATCGAATATACTAACCTTGACCTAACGTTTATAAACACGTACAAACTAGGCTTTAACTTAATTTGAAATGATTTTACTTAACTTGAGTTAAGTTAGGTTAAATTAACTTGAGTTGACCTAGACTTTTAACATTATTTAACTATTTTTAAGTTAAGGTAGTCCAATAAAATAAATTAGATTTATAGTTTAGTAGTTTATAATTGCCGAACACTAAAAACTAGCTGTTTGTAATGGTTTTTATTATTTGTACTAGTTTATCCGATATAATTTACAGGTATTCCTTCGTAGCACATAAAAATAATATTTACCACCATTAAATTTAGGTCAAATTATTCAGTAGTCAACAACTGAATATTGACACCTCAACAAACTTGATAAAAACTAAACCATAATATGAGTATGTATTAATTAATTTATTTATTTTTAGCATCGCATCTTACCACCAGCTTGGTTTGTACGCCTTTGAACTAATTACGCTAATAGGTTAGGGATGAGTAATTTTCAATTTAGAAGAAGTGTACCCCCATTTGTGTATAAAGAGAGAGAGAGAGAGAGAGAGAGAGTGGGAAACCATTTAGGATAAACCACCCTCAGTACACACAACAGGGATTGAACCACTATCTTACCTTCATTGGAAGTATATTTCTGAAGTGACGTTTTAGACCATGTGACCACTGAAGTGGGTTGTATTAAAAATGTCTTCGAAATAGCAAAGAGGATAAAATAGTAGTTAAGTTAATTTAACATTATATTTAACCAATTAGATCATACATTTAATAATCTGATTTTAAAGATGTGTATTTATTTTAACACATGGGTTATATTATAAGGGATTAATAGCCTACAAGGTTAAGGGATTTAAAGGGTGGTAGGAAGTGTACCCGCATTAGTGGAGGGAGATAATGATATAAACCATTTAAATAATATTAGGTGAGAAACCAACCAGAGAAAACCCTATCGGCAATTTAATTCTGTTATTTCCCTCAATGGTAACTTTGTGAATGTAAGTATAACCCATTAGACACCTTGACCACCAGTGTGAGACAATAACACAGGTCCTTAACGTTCATTTCATGCTATGTTTTGATAGTAGACCTACTTAATTTCAAATGTTCGCCACGGCCCATTAAGTATTTAGAAATACTTGGCAATTCAGAGAAATCATGAATGTAAATATCCACCCATTTGACAAAATTAAAAAGTGTTGTTTTGGAGAAAGTCTTCGGTACTAGGCTGTGAAAGAAGTAGGGTAAAAAGGGAGAGAAATTGGAAGATTGTAAAGGGTTCTAAAGTATCATGTAAGAGATGAACAAAGCTTGACCTCATTTCCAAGCTATCGGGACTAGCTTGAAGTCCAACTGACTGTCTAGGCTATGTTGTGAGACTGCCAGTAAGGGGTGAATAGGGTGGGAGGGAGGCGTAGATTTATTACCATTTTTTCTTGGTTGTGAGTCAAGCGTTTAAGGTTGTTTAAATAATATCCCTGTTTGGGTCTATTCCGTTGTCAAAATGATGGATAAACACTTAAAATTTAACTTTCTTTGACAAAGTCATTTGGGTTTTAGTCTAAAAAAATTCAAGTGAAACGTAGCTTTTTGGAAAAAGAACTATTCCGATTTTTTGTTTGTTTGTATTTTGGTTTAATTTTCTTATGTGGTGGATACCAAATAGAGAAGATGTATTTAATTTGTATTTGTTTAAATGTTGCAGATAACATTTTAACTGTAGACTAATTAGTACGATTTATGTGTAAAAATAGTTCTCGGACAATGTAGACACTTGTATTTTTTTACAAGGTTCTAAATGTGTTATAAACCAGATGAATGATAGATTATATAATTAAGTATGGTAACATTAATGGTTCATTTAACTTTAATACAAAGTTGGTATATCACAATAAATAACACAGGCCAAAAAACTTTAGTCAAATTACAATAGCTCATTATTTGTACACTTAACACCCTAGATATGGTATGGGCTCAGTTCGTGTTCTATGATGCTGAAAGCAAGGGCCTATTATACTAGCCATAATTAGTTTATGTAATCAATCACTCTTCAGTAAATGCTCTTCAAACATGCCAAGCACGACAAGGCAGACACACTAATCTCACCATTATGTCTGTTCATAATTAACGAGGGTAGAACAGAATATGGATTTACTTATTAGTAGGGAGTTACTATCAAGAAATGTACAAGAAGCCAATAAAATAGTGTTCTTTTGCATTGTGTCTTACTCCAAGTTTGGGTTGTACGCATATGTGATAATTACGCTAGTGGTTTTAGGGATTAGGATGGTTATATTTAGAGGATTTGTATCCGAATTTGCGTGGAGGGAGAGCGGAGAACAATTTTTGGAAAAACCACCTTCAGTACACTCAACTAAGATTCTAACCACGATATCCTTGTCATCGACATTCTAATTTGACACGAGAGTGACGCCTTAGACCATGCTGCCACTAAAGCAGGTAATAAAATAGTTTAAAAAAACACAGGCTGTCATTAACATTCGCTTACTTGAAGATCCCAAATCAATGTTAAAAATACTCGGTTGAGGTATAAGCTATAGCCAAGTTGCTTTAGGAATAAAGTGTTTAAGATACAAATATATATGTCTAGTATGACATAGATAGGAAGGGTTCATTTTTTACACTTACACAATAAAACAAATATCAATTTCGCAGGTCAAGTCATGTGATTTGCAACTGTCATATTTGATAGATATGATCAATAAAATCCTACCTATAGAATGGCACTAATAATAAAATAAAATGTTGGCAATAGTAAGAGCAACAAAAAAAAAAGTTTTCTAAAAGTTCCTCTCTACCAGAATCATATTATAACGAAGGTTGATTGTAGGTTGTCGACCTGATTTTAAGAATTGTACTGGTAAACTGCTACCCCATTCCCCTCTTTATTAATTTTACCAGCCACATACACAATAATATATTCGGCGAATGTATGTTTATTGATTTTAAAGAGTAAGTTTGATACTTTATGGGAGGTAACAATTTATTCGTACGATCCTATCTGGTGAGGAACGCCTTTGCAATAACCCACAAGACACCACTGAAATGTAGCTTAGAAATTATTGGTTAAAGACCACATCCATATTTATCTTACAGCTGAAAAATTGGCCCCGTTTGTCAAAAGTGACCGTTTTAGAAGATAAGATGTGGCGTATAAATAAAATTAATCAAATCTAGAATTTTTTTTAACAGTCAAACAGGATTTCTGTCTATGAAGATCTGACTAAGCATATATTTTATTTACATCCATTACTGTTTCCAGCCTATGGTCTTGGTCACTTTTTTATTCAAGTCATATATTTTCCACTACCGACTGGCTAGGCCTGTCGTAGTGACTAAGCATTTATACATGATTTGAATATCATAGAAGGGAATGGTTTTATTACAATCAAATTGACATCAGAAATGTGTTATCACATATATTTGGTTTTAGCAGTGCGTCTTAATATGCGTTTGAGTTATATACTTATGCACTAATAATGCTAATGGGCTTAGGAATTAGGAAGATTACATTTAGAGAAAGTGCACCCATATTTGCATGGGGGGAAAGTGGAAAACCATTTTATAAAATCCACCCTCAGTACACCCGACCGAGATTCGAACCTCGATCTCCCCGTCTACTCTAAAACGAGAGCAATGGGTTGGACTATATGGCCATCAAAGCGGGTTATATATTATATATACTGAGGTATTTTAGCTTATGCAGTTTTTGTCTTTCTTTCATTCAATTATGTAAATACACTGTTATTAAATACAAAGAAATAACTTTAAAATATGAAAACCTTAACTAGTTTATTCTAATAACTATTTTCTTTAAAAACAACAGGATAAATTCAGATATGATCAAATTTTATCAAAGTTTCAGGGAAAAAAATGTAAAACCATAATGTTACTAAAAATAAATCATCTCGGTAAAATCAGTTGAGCATCCAATCACACCCATGGCCTTCTAGGAGAAAGTCATGTGTGATTGCCACTTATCCTACCCTGCTGGTAGTCGCATATATGGTCAAATTACCTAAGGGGATAGACTCGTAGAATATTGGGTTATCAGAGATAGATAGATCAAGGTTCGAATCTAGGGTTGATACACTGGGAGTAGTTCCCCGTTAGCAATATATAATTGTGGTTTTCCTATCCTTCCTTTATGCGAATGTAGTAGCAATTCCTCTAAACCAGCTTTCTCTTCCCTAAAATTGAGAGTAAGCTACTAATGACAGCGGTGTTTGGCGTAATGATAATAGTTAGACTAGACTGCTGAAGATGGGAAGATCGGGGTTTGATCCCGGTAGGGTGTACAGAGTTTGTTCCCCTAAATGGTTTTCCACTCTCCCTCCATGTAGATGACGGTGTACTTCCTCTAAATTAAACCTTCCTAAATCTATCATATTAGTATAATTAGTTCACAGGCCTAAAACACGAACGGGTAATAAGAAGTGGCGCTAAAAAAATTAATTCTAACACACTCGTAAAGTAAGTGTTATTTTCAACTCAGTTCATCCATCATCAATGCTCGAAAATGTACCAATCCGGCAACATCGACTTATGTTTGGAATAGTATTAACAAACTATAATTATTTGGAAAAGTTTGGTAGGTCTGTATTTGAGTTCAAATATACCGGACAAGAATGGAAAATTGGAAATAAATGTAAATATTTAAGAACTTAAACTTAAGATTTAACAAAGCATTTTTCACGTTAAAATATAATATAGACACAGGGTTCTAAGATAAAATATTATAAATATTAAATTTTTAAAGAATTATAAATTGTAAAAAAACTTTTTATTTCACTTAAATATAAAATAATTGAATTTTAGAAAACTACTAAGACGCAAGAGAAAAAAAGCTTTTATCTTTTTAATTTATTTTTTATTCAATAATATTATAAATAGTCCTAATAGGTTTAATATCCAAAAATGTTAATTGATGCATAATTGTAATATTAATGGTTGCAAGAATAACAATATAAACTGTTCTTATTAATTTTGTATCCAGGAGTCTTGCCAAGGACTCACAGACTTAGACACAGGAGGCGACGGTTCAAAGCCCAGGCAGCTGAATTGAAATACATTTTCCCACCTTGAGGTGAGATTCTGATAGATATTCATCGTTCTCTTTTATCTTGTATTGGTAAAGGCAGTTTACGCAGTTGAAATACAGTGTTCAACATAAATACGTTATAATATTTAATTAGTTTATAACTGATTTAAGACCTGCTTCAGTGGCCTAATAGTCTAAGGCGTCACTCTTTGGTTAAACGAGCCTGGTGATGACGGGGAGATCAGGGTTAGAATCCCGGTCGGGTTTACTGAGGATGGTTTTCCCCTAAATTATTTCCTACTCTCCTTCCACGCAAATGCGGGTAGATTATCACTTAAATGTTTCCTTCCTCATCCCTACCCTATTAGAGTAATTATCTTACAAGCGTATAACCTGAACAGTTAGTAAGACGCTCTGGTAAAAACAGTTGTGATTAGTTTATTCAACGATACAAAATACAATAGGCATATTATTTAAGAATTATTAATTTGTTTTTCAAATTATTTCAACCCCCTTTAAAATTAAATAAACACTAGCAACTCTTTACTTTCCAAAACTATACTATGGCCATTTGTTCAACGTTTTAAACATTTCTTTCTACTATAGCTTTATTTATAACAAGTTAAATATATATTTTTATAATTAATCTTGAGATAAATTGAAAGCATTATTTCTCTTTTTGATATAAAATTATGTTTAAATTCACAACCATATTTAAAATAGGCATAATTTTGAGAATTATTTCTAAGAAAACAAATATTTGTTTGTAAGATATGAACAAATAATGAATGTTGCAATAAATGATACAATAGTTATTTCTGCTGATAAAATATCTAATTATATACAAGAATATTGATGGATATTCACACTTTCGTTTACACATATGGATACTTTTAGTGGTTTTATGTGATATTTGTTTGTATAACGATAATAAAAAAATGAGATAGTTATTTACTTATATATATATATATATATATGTCAATTATTTTATGTTCAGGAAAATACAATTTTGCCTATAATTTTTTTAATATTATTGAGGTATTAATCCTATTTTAATGGCATATTTAAATTAAACTTAAATGTGTTAAACATCTAGATTACCTACAAACTCAAATCACAAAGTGTTATAAATTAGGACAGTATATTTGGTACTAGACATTTATCCCTTGTGCCTATATTTGTATTAATTTGATATTAATAGTAAATAAATTCATTATTAGATCCCCAAATCAAAGAAAGATCCCCTAAGGGCGTTATTAACCCCTCTAACTACTTAGTCAAGGGAAGGGCACCATTTAATATGGTAGAATTGTATTTATTGACAAATATATTGTTTTAATTTTAGTTTAGTGAATAAAATCATTTTCATTTGATATTAAAGCGTTTTATGTATAGTTTTGGGCAAAATGTATAAATATGTGTCAAAGAGATTTTGATTTGGGTTACTTAAGATTTAGTTTAGTGAGCTACAATTTAAAATATTTTTCTATTTACTTTTAACTGGGCATATGATTATGTACTAAACATAACTTAAAATGAAAAATATTATAACTAGACCTATATAAAGAATTATACAGCACAATAGTACATATAATATTGTATTTAAATCCTTAAAAAAAACCTCTCTTTAATGTGTGTAGATTCATTTATTTTTTATTCAATTGATTAATTATTAAAATTCACTGGTAAATAATTTGTTTTTGTACGTAACTTAATGGTTAAATCAAGTAAAATTATTCAAAAATATATATTTAACTGTATATGAAAGATATTTTCCACATCAATCTTTCCTCAGAAAATAAAGATAATTTAGATGTTATAATGTTTGTAACCTTGTGTTTTGGTTATACCAAATTTAACTTGATATTTTCATTATAATGATTATGGGTAACGAACCAATATTTTAAATAAGAAAATGATTCCTTCAGCCTGATTTATAATTCTACTGGTTCATGAGTGCTAAAAGAGGAGGGGTAGAATCCATTCAAAGCCACCAATCGGTCTATAAATAAAAGGTGGTCCTCCTCGTCTTCCTTCACTCCACCCAAAACCAATGGGTCCATTATCAAACCCGACATGCCGGTGAGGAAAGCCATGCATGCACTTCCAAATGGACAACTTGTTGAATTTACCCTCATTCCCTGACACACACGCGCATCCACATTCCAAATACACAGGTGTGTATTATCTAAACACACGTTCTAGTAGGAATAGTCTATATATAACACCTACGTGATTACTTGTCTTTAAGAGTAGATTTGTCATTCTGGATTTATTTACAAATAAAGTTAAACAAACATTTTTTTTTATATTCTAGCTAAACACGTAATTAGTAAGCTATTTTTGTATTATTTCATATGTAAATAAAATACAAAAATACAACTATTTTTATTGCTACCATAAATTTTCTTAATACTATTCAATTAAAAATGTAATAGTGATTCCAATCTCTTCTTTAAGATTAGCACAGCAAACCTTTTGAATACTTTTTTTTTATAAAAATGTCAACATAAAAATCATAGTACAACTAGGTTTTCTATTTACCACATGGAAACAATATTCTACAGCTATATTAGCCCAACGCTCACAATATGACATAGCATCACCTCAACTTAATCATACTGGAAGGTATCACATTTCCAATTGACATAGATTGATGAGAAATGTTCAGTTGATAAAAAACATTTTTATATAAAGTGCCTTTTATGTTGTGACAGGCTGTCCTCCCCCCACCCCAACCCCCCGTACCCCACCTTTATCCCTAGCCTTTATCATGATGGATGATGGCTAGGACAGACAAGAGGGCTCGAAATATTTGTCACCTTACATTTTTCCTCCCCCCCCCCCCNTCCTGTCTTTTCCTACTTTCTACTAATGCCCTCTCCAAAGTATAATATTTAACAATTACTCACAACATGGTGCGTTAATTGAACACAATATAAATATTGAACATACGTGTGATGTTTATTTAACTGTGAGGAGGGTTGGTAAGGGATAAAAGTTGGGGGATTGAAGGGTTGTGATATCATATAGAGCCTCATAGGTGTGATAGCCTATTCATTAAATGTTTATTCACACGATTGTTTTACCATTTTTATGCTATTTATTTTAAACAAATAAACTAAATCTGCTAAAAAAATATTCGTAGAAGAGTTTTATTCAATTGAATTGAGAATAAAATAATATGTTTATTAAATAACAATGTTTTCAAAAATAGTTTGTTTTGACTATAGTAGTAAATTTTAGGTTAAATTTCTCTATTAAATAAAAATTGCCAAAACGATTTTTGAAACAGTTTTAAGATAAATTACTCTAATAAGGAATGTTAACACTTTGGTCTTTATTTGCCATATCATATTCACTATATTAAAATTCAAAATTTGATAATTACAAAATTAAATAACTAAACTTACCGACCACATCCGGCGGAACTCATTCAGACAGACGATCACGAAACGAGCCGCCTCTAAAAGTAGCACTGTACTATTTCCAAAATAATATGAAAGTTAATGTTAAGAATCTAATAATCACGAGACGAATTTAAAAATATTACAAACAGATAATTTTATAAATGTTAAAATATATGTCTTCCGGCAATATTTCAATCCGAATGAATGGTACAACCGATAGCGGCCATGTTGTCTTCACCGTCCGAGCTAAACAAATGACACTCAGTGGAAGAGGCCCAAAAAGCGATGCGGCGGCGAAACGACGAAAGAAACTCTCCCGCGCGCAAAAAAAAAAAAAAAATCTCTCCTCCCTCTCATACCCTTTTCATAGATTCGACACATAGAGGCGTCCTTCCATCGCAAACACTATAGATAGGAGAGAAGGAATAGAAGGAAAGGGGGGTAAGGAGGGAAGAAATAGTAGGTGGATGCCTTACAACGTGTACCACATACACATACTGATTCAGATTAGGACAGGTTGAAAACCTTCCTCAAAGAGGAAGAGAAGACAAGAGCAAAGATACAAGAAGACAGAATTCACCAAAGAAGGACAAAAAAACACAAAAAAAAATGAAGAAATATAATATAAGGGTAAATCTCTGCCAAATACACAACCCCTCTATACACCGGGGCTACGTTCAAGTTGGTTCTTAAATCATCCCTTCTGAACTTAAAAGACTTTCAAACAATCTTAAGAAAGGAAATTTTTAACATATATCACGTCCATGCACGACACAATACTAGAAAACTTGAGATAAGTCTATTGCCAAAATGTTAGGTAGTCTCTCGCAAGAATGGGGGTGGGGGTAAGACAAGACATTTTTTTAAAGAAAAAATGGGAGAGTTACAGAAAGAACGAAAAGGTGGGGAGGGGGAGAAATCCGAAATAAAGGAAAACGTTCCCTCCCCCAATCATACAGAAACATACGCCATACAACACCAGCATATCGAAAGAAAGAAAAAAAAAATCTTCCAAAAACATCTATAGCGAAAAAGCAAAGCCATCGTAGCCGCCGCTGCACCACGCTTCAATGATGTCGGAGGGACGAGTGCGACAAAGAGGGTGAATGTATGTATAGGGAGAAGGGGGGGGGGAAGGGAGGGGTACAGGGGGGTAACCCAGCGCAGTCGTAAGTCTTCTGGTATTATGGGCCAGCCACATTGGAAGAGCTGCCATCAAAGCCATACCCCCATGTAAAACTTTTAAGGGACACTTTGCAGTAGAGAACCGAAACCTGCCTCTCTGCTTTGGTCTCTCCTCTTGCTCTCTCTTGTATGGGTCTCTATATCCTTTACCCTCACCCCCTCTCTGTATTTTTGTTGACTGATGGAGTCTATAGACATCATGAAAACAAGGAGAGAATGAGAGAATGTCGGTAAACGTAGACAGAAGGGGGAAGGTAAAAGTTTGTGCAAAGAGTGATACAAAGTATTCCATCTACTTCCTACTTCTCTTCCTTCTCTCCTTGTACCATTATTTATTCTGCGTTGATAGAGATCGATAGAATTGCTGGGTGAACATCATTTGGTGACACCTTTTTACCATTAAAAAAACTAAACACGAGGGGGGTTTTTACTATTAGTTTGAGGTACACTAATAACCGAGTATAGTTTTTAAAGTGTTTCTGCCAAGAAGATTAAAATTAAGATGTCGTGGACACAAGTCTGAATTATTAACTAGAAAAAAGTGAAAGAAGTGTCAGGAAGATCCTAATATAAAAGATTTTTTGTGTATTTGTTTTACATTTATCTACTCAACATTATCAACTACACCAGCGGGCAAGCGGAATAGACATCAAGATCTTATAATATGGGTTTTAGTTGAAGGAGAGGTTAGGATTCAAATTCCATCCGGGAGTACGTAGGGTGGTTTTTACTTAAATGTTAATTAACTATTCTCAACCCGCCTCGGTGGCGTAGTTGGCTAACGCGCTAGTCGTGATGAGTCCGACCGCCGAGGACGGAGGGGTCGAGGTTTCTAATCTCGGTCGGGTGAACTGGGGTGGTTTTTCCTAAATGGTCTTACTCCACGCAAATGCGGGTTCTCTTCCTCTAAATTCAACCCTCCCTATTCCTAATCCATTAGCGTAATTAATACTTAAGCGAATAACCCGAACGGGTAGTAAGACGCGGGGCTAAATATTATTATTATTAACTATTCCTTCGCTAACTTGCTGATAGTTTTGTCTCTAAATTCTATCTCATTGAAACCTACGCCATTTGTGTTGTTAAATATGGATAGTAAGGATGACAATAAGATGTGGTGCAAGAAAACAAATTTAAATGATTTAGGGAACAACCAATATAATGTTACTAGTCCTTTTTAAAGTTTTCTTGTCATCAAATTAATTAGATAATATGGACATGGAATATTAAAAAATGAATAATGTAATAATGTGCCAAATGTAATTTTAAGAAATAAATAGTTTACCGGGCTGAAAGATTAGATATTTATTTTCACGGAGCAAATAACTTAACTAACAAATGCGATCAAACGTGAGTAGTTTTTCATACCAAATGTTTCAGGCTATCATTACCACTAGATTAACTTTTTTCTCTTCAATTAGCATATGGTAATAGTACAAAATAAACGTATAAGTGCTTCAAATCTTAATATAAAGATTGAATAAAATTGTTTACGATAGTAGTTAACATCTTCAAAGTTTGATATAGATTGTGAAAATTGAAATAGGCCTACTTAAATAATATCTACAATATTTATTTTAGTTGTGACTGAAAAACTAATATAACGAAATTTTTCTTTAGTTAAATTTCACATAATGTAACAATATTCTTCTTAAGTTTTTATATATATAAATTATTAAATAATAATTGTTGTCTATATTTGTGTATCAATGTATATATATTTCAATAACTATGTAACCTAATGATCCAATAGTAGATGCCTATTAAAAATTTAGTGAATAGCTAGTAAATTAAATTAGAATGAAAAAAGAAGTGCATTTGAGTTCAGAGGTGTTTTACTTTTTTGAACAGGAGATGATATATGGACAAATTAGGATTAAAAAAAACCATTTATAGATGAAAATTAATGAGATTCTTAAAAAACACATTATCTTTATTATGTTTCCTTGGCAAAATTTAAAGTAGTCCAAACGTCAATAAGTCTTGAAGAATTAACACCATTTGTACACATATGTAGACTAACTTTTAGCTTACTCATTTCAACGTATTAATTAATGATCACGGGTTTGATTACAAAAAGGGCCAAACAAATAAAATTTGTGAAAAAGGGTTTTTCACTTTCATGATAATAAAATTGACGTTTGAAAGACCGGATACTCTAACCATTCTAGAATTAAGTTAATTAATAGTCGTGTTCGGATTTAATTAGCTGGTTTAGAAAGTTCATGTTAAGTGTTATTTACATAGTAAAAATAACAAAAAAAATCACTTAAACCAGGAAGAACACAAACAAACCTGTATCATATACAGCTACTGTCTTCTCTACAAAAAAAAATCAAACGTCAGGAACTGTATCTGAGCGACCAATAATATATGTACTGTAGGGTTAAGCAAATTATAAATGCAAATTGTTCTTATTCTTCACTCAACAACCCCCAGATTGGTTTTATTTTAGCCATCCAGCGCTTTACATAACTCATCCCTTCAGCTGGTTAGTGCTGCCTGTACCATCTGGTAGAAATCACATGTACTAGAGAAATTCAAAAAGTGTGGTGATTCCCATTGCCTTCCACACCTGAATTTCTATGAGCGTGTGCGAAAGGGTTTATCAATTTTGCCGTTAAAGGTTTTTTCACACACCTTCCAGGATTCTTTTGCATGCCACAATCAACGTGGGCTCGATGATTCTACTTCCCCTCCAAAGGAAATTGTGCTACGGATATTAATCGATAAAAAAAAATTCATTAATCTCAGCTAGGTTTGAACCCACGAGCATCTGGTCCCAAGGCGAGTACCTTACCCCAAGACCTCCGAGGTTGAGAAATGTATATTATTATTGTGGAATTCTAGTAGGAGGCACACATCTGAAATTTTTAAAAGTTACTAAAACTACTCTCATAGATTCATACGTAAAGTCATGTTATCTGCAGCTGTCATTATATTAGATTGTGGCAATACATATAAAATGATATCAATTATATTGTAACATATTTTTAATGTTGAACGTAAAAAATAGATTTCAATTTTCTAAGCCCTAATTCCAATCAGAATCCTTCTATAGATTGCATCTAATAATTGGCCTCTCACAAAACCCATAGTTCCATAGTAGATTTGAGATTATTTTTTAACCTTTGGACTCTTTCATGGTTCAAGGCGTTAAGGTTTTAATCTAATGGCTGTGACCCATCCGTTTGGAAAGTATCCGTAAGATAAGAACCCCAGTTTAATACTTCAGGGGGCTATTTGTTTGTAATAATAAAAGTATTTACTTACTCAAATAAGAATATATTTGTGTGCCCTAAAAAGGAGAGAAGTATATAATATAAATTATGGCTATTCCAAAAAATAAAAAATAAAAATTATACTTGGACACGGGAATCGACCCCGGGAATTTTGGCTCGATACGTTAATGCTCTAACCACTGTGCAATTCAGGAATCGTCCCATGTTTAGGGTTATTCTTCACTCATATTTTAAGGCAGAGTCAGAGTCTATGATGGACTTGCGGAAATCGCCGGCTATAAATAAATAAATTAGATATGAGATAGAATTACGAGTATAGCTGCTTTAAATTTAGTTTGGTAAGATTGTAATCAGATGTATATCCTCCAATACGAGATAGTTTTTTTTATTGGAGGTAAAGAGTTGCGAAGGGGACAGCCTTAGTTGGAAAAAAACATAGTTTTGAAATAGTATATCTATACTATTTACGTATCAAAGTATTATTTTAGATATGATTTTGTAATCCATGTCATAGATATACTTAAAAATAATAGAAGCAAAGCAAGGCGTATAAAAGCTATTTTTTCTAGGTGGCGTCCACTAGAAAAATTTATTATAATAAAAGTTTGTATACATATATATGGACCCCCCCTAAGGGAGGGGGTTCATAAAAATTCCAAGGGTGGTCCTGACTCCCCTCCCCAACCCCTGCCTTTCTACGCCCTGGTCCAACACACAGTTATAATCAAATTCAAACAAAGAGCGCTTTCTTTCAGATTTTCCCTTTTGTTAAAAAAACTGGTCTTCGTCGTTTTTTGTGAGCTAGTGCGAACAGCTCGATATAGACTACTCATACACTCACACTTCCTTACATACACATCCTATGTAACCCCACCCACTCATGAATATAATAATATACATGATAAAAGGTTGCTCCGCCAGACATGTGTCAACTTGGGTAACCTGACAGGGTAAAGTGAGATCTCAATTTCACACACTGGAGATTTTTTCTTGTTTTTTATATTTATTCCTTGAGATTCTCTTCAAAATAATGTTTAAGTCCGTTCAAGCTCAACTCAAGTTACATGCAATACAAACCATGACTCTATCGATAGGAAATTAGGGAGGCCAACTGCAGAACTAAGGAAAGTTAGCTCGATATTGGGCTATGGCAAAACTATTTTAAGACACATTTAGATTAAAACCCACTTTGGTGGTCACATGGTCTAAGAAGACACTCTCACAGCAAACTAGAACGCCAATGACGGGAAGATCGAGTTTCAAATCTCGGTCGAGTACTGAAGGTGAATTTTCCTCTCTCGCTCCACTCCAATGTGGGTACACTTCCTCTAAATATAACCTTCCTAATCCCTTAAACCATTAGTGTGATTAGTACATAAGCATATAACCCGAACGGACGGTGCTAAAAATACTTAGAGTCAGATATTTTTATTTATATATTTATTTGAGGTACTTAACGTGCACTTTCTGAACCGGCTGATTATATAAGTACACGATAATATCTATGAGCGAGAGGGAAAGAGCCCATCAATTGTGCTGGGAGATGTATTTTAACATAGCTTCTAGGGTTCCCTTACATACCACAATCAACATGGGACCGATGGCTTTACTTCCCCTTCGAAGAAAGGAGTTTTACGAAGTTTTATCGCTCAAGATAAATCCGTCAAACCAGGCTGGGTTTGAACCCACGAACACCGGATCCTGAGCCGAGCTCTTTACCCCAAGACCACCAAGGTCAACTAGATCTAAATTGAAGAAGAAAAACGAATTTGCTTCTTTACTATAAAGTTATATACAAATGAAATATTTTATTATTAGAAATAATATAAAAAATATTACAATATATATTTAGTGGCAATGTAGATGGACATTTATTATTGATTAAATTCAGTATACTGTCCTAAATTCATCTAAACTATAAAACTATTGCATTTTAGAAAAGTATATGTCAGGGGTGACACGTGGGTTACAGCGAGGGCGGTAAAATCATGACAGCGCTGTACAAATAAATGGTTTCCTACAACTTACAACTTACTATCAATTTTAACAACCACACACACACAAAATAATGTGGTGAGAAAGTAATGTATTTATTGGATTTAAAGGACAGCTTTAAAGAAGAATGGGAGGAAACAGTTTATTAGTACAGGTCAGTCAAGCCTTGCTTGCCTTGTAAAACACCCACGAGTCACCTTTTGATGTACCGTATTTGTCCTGATAGTAGTCCCAGCTACTAGTAACAAATTTACTTTCCATCCCAGCTACATTTAGAGTCTGCTGTCACGTCCACGGCTTAAAATAGGTCAAACACGGTAAGCTATGTTTAGAGCGCACACTATAACAGTGTAACAGCATTGATGGTCACAGGATCTAAGACGTCAGGCTCGCGATATACTGGATTACAAGTGAGGTTGATGCTCGATGTTGAGATCACGTCCGGTACTGGGGAGTGGATAGGTTACATAATGATAAGCTACATACCCTGTAGACCTACTCATCACATTACATTTTTAGGATAGTCAAATATTTTAGATTATGGTGGGCAGGACATGCAGCGCGTATGTATTTATGTCAATACCTTGTTCAGGATACTCACTGGCAAACCCAATGGGAAGATACCACTGGGAAGACCCAGACGCAGATGGGAGGATTACATTAGAATGGATTTGAAAATTATTATTAGCTCCGCGTCTTACTACCCGTTCGGGTTGTACGCACTTACGCTAATGTGTAATGGTAGGGTGATTGTGAGATGAAATGGAGGACCTACTGTTTAACGTGGGTTCCGAACCACGGTGGAGGCCTGGCATTCCACACATTCACAAGTTGTGATTAATACACGTCTTGTCAGAGGTGAAGGAAGGGTTTGTAAATCAGATAAATCTGTGCTGGTACCAAAAATTGAACCCCGGACCCCCAGCACAGAAGTCTAACACCTTACCCCTAAACCATCAGGTCACCTGATTTGAAAAATATAGGGTGTAATGAGGTGGACTGGATAGAACTAGCTCAAGTTCCTAATGTCATAGTGTAAATTATGGGACATAAAAATTACTAATATCAAAAATATTTTATTACATCTTAGTTTTTTTAAATCTTGGTAATGGAATCTAAGAGGGATGAATCAATAATGGTGATTAATTAATATTTGTAGATTGATGGCTCAGAATGTTTTGTGTTAGTCGCGTCATAATACTAGCCCTGGTAGAATGGCTAGAATGAGTGAAATAAAAATTAGAGGAATTGTTCCCGCATTCTCATAGTGGCAGAGTGAAAAACCACTGAGGAAGAACTGACCTCAACACACCCAGCCAAGACTCAAACCTTTATTTCTCCGCTAACGGACATATTAACACTTTAGCCCACGTCTACATCGATGCATGCGTCACGTAGCAATACGCTGTAAGATTGTATGACCTGTAGCTTATTATCAGTCACAGGGAAGAGGCTCATTGATGGACGCGGGAATTAAATATCAAATTAATATATTCTCGTTTTCCAGTAATGGGAAACCGCCTCGGTGGCGTAGTTGGCTAACGCGCTAGTCACGTTGAGCTAGACCACCAAGGACTGCGAGATCGAGGTTCGAATCTCGGTCGGGTGAACTGGGGGTGGTTTGTCTTAAATGGTTTTCTACTCTCCCTCCACGCAAATGCGGGTTCACTTCCTCTAAATTCAACCTTCCCAATTCCTAATCCATTAGTGTAATTAATTAGTACTTAAGCGTATAACCCGAACGGGTAATAAGACGCGGTGCTAAATAATAATAAAACAATAATGGCATGGTCATGGCACAAATATCGGCTAGGTGTACTGAGGATGGCTTATCCTAAATTATGTTACAATCTCCCTCCATGCAAATTCTAGTAGTCTACACTTACTCTAAAGTCAACCTGCCTTTTCCCTAATAAACTAGAGAAACGCGGTACTATATGTATATTTATAAAATAAATAAATCATAAATTTAGTATGCTGACTGATTAACAAATTTGCTTGTTTTTTGTTTATTTACAAAGGTTGGTAGCCATTTACGTAAAACAAAAGAGTCGTTTGATAACAAAGTTAAACTGTGTTGTCAATTGATGAACAATGCTATGTAGATATCATATCAGAGAGTTTATAGTTTATTTAGTAAATAGTTTCATTAACTAACAACAGACGGGTTGAAGATAACAATGAAGGAGAAAGACATTAGGTTTACTTAAGATTTATGTGGAAATATGTACATTCTTGAAGGTCTAGCTTATAGTTTTTAGATTTAAATTAAATAACTAATTGAATTGTACTCCCCTACGTGTGTACTGTGCCGTAATAATAATGATTAAACGACTTGTGTGTTAAACTTCTCTACAGTTTGTTTTCTTAACTTTACTTACTATCTATGTTTCTATATAATTAGTAGTACTGTGGCGTGAAGTGTTTGCAGGATAAGCAGAGTTTGTTTAAACTGTAGGCCTACCAGTGAAATTGTGTCATCGGTCAGTAGAACATTTGTGATTGGTCAAATGGGGGAACCAAGTGAGTGTGACTATAATATCTTAGGTTTTAACAATCTCTTCTCACTCTGGCAACACTTCACGCGCACTGATGTTTAGATTTAAATCCTTACAATATCCACACGAGGAGCAAAATTATTTTTTCAGCACTACGACTTATTATCCGTTCGGGTTATACGCTTATGTTTACTAATTACGCTAATGATTTTAGGGATTACATTTAAAGGAAGTTTAACCGCATTTGCGTGGAGGGAGAGGGGAATCTCTTTTTGAAAAACCATCCTCAGTACATCCAACTGAGATTCGAACTTCAATTTCTCCGTCATCGGCAGTCTAATCTACTGCCAGAGTAGCTCATTAGACCATGCGGCCACCAAAGTGGTTAGCAAAACTAATTACGGTATAGCTTGGTCAAAGGTTGCCTAAGACAAACGGTATGTCACCGTCATTTAAATATAAGAAATAGAAAATAATAGCACTATATGTATTTATTTATCTGCCATTGACTAGGCTTGTATGTTGGTGGTGTCAGTATATAGAATCGAAGAAGGTAATCAATAGTAAATGGGACAAAGTTCTTACCTCAGAATCCGATATTCATGGGTTCAAACCCAGCTGTGGTTGACGGATTTTTCTTGATCGATACAAATCCGTAGCCCAAATTCCTTCGGAGGGGAAGTAAAGCCGTCGATACCATGTCGATTGTGGATTATAAAAGAACCCTGTAAGTTACGTGAAAATATCTTTTCCGGCCAAATTTGGTAGGCTCTTTCGCTCTCGCTCATATTAATTGTCATGTGCTTATATAATTAGTTAGATCAGAACGTGGACTTTATATAACTCAAATAATAATAAAAAATGTACCTAGGTTGGCATTCACCTGGAAATATACTGAGAAACAAATGGGTGGAAAATATAAAATCCAGTTTAACTGGTTCTTGGTGGTCAGTGGTTCTTGATTGGAGCTATTGTTCACTATTTGTATGATACACACACACACACATACATATTACAAGGATTGTTTTATCTTTTAAAATAGGCCTATACATTTAAAATAATTGTTTGTATGGCTGTCATAATTGTATTTATTATTATTGTATCCCATGGAAGGTAAACTATCTAAAGTTTAGTAATTAATATATTTACTGCAATATAATGTCATTCAGGGCTTCTTGTATCTTACATAGCTTAAAATATCCTAGTACATAAATAATAAATAAAACATATATAACTAGATAATCACTGTTAGTATTAGTTGCTCTGTCCCACGACAGGTCCATTTCTTTTGTCAGTGAGCTTAGACCGCCAGTGCGCCCTGTCCTCTGCTTTCTCCTTCAATTCCCAGAATTTTCTTCTTTCCTTCAAGTCATCCAATATTTGAATCTTCCTTCTTCCCAAGCTTCTCTTTCCCTCAATTTTTCCTTCTATGACGTAGTGCAGAAGACATTTCCTCCTAAGGATGTGTCTGATCCAGTTTGCTTTAACTATGTAAAAGATAAAATTATCTGATTTCAAAACTATATGTATATTTTTTCTTGTTGAAGAGTCAAACCCGGAACTCTTGAACTAGAATGTATATTTTATTTCAAGAAATTGAATTGCCACTTCGAATAGAGATGTTACCATTAGAATATTTTGGCCCTATTAATATTTTCCAAAAATAATGAGAATGCTTTGGACTATTCTATGTCCAAATACAACATTTTTCTGTAGTGAAATATGCTTGGTTCTAAGCTGGATAAACTACTCACAATGAAATTATAAAATAGATTACAATTTTGATAGTAAATATAGTATAAACTTAGTTTAAATAAATATATTCATGTTCAAAATAAATATAGGCCTAAAACGTAATTTATTTCACGGCTATTATTTCAATTTGTTGTGTATTGCCTGTATGTAAACTTAAACAATTATTTTTAATAAATACTAAAGTTACAAAATTTACTAAATTAATACTATACATTTTCTTCACTCAAACATTTCTTTAACAAACAACATAAAAGGGTGGTAGAAGGTTGAGTAAAGACAAAAGTCACCCACTTCAATGATGATATGTTTATTATATAATTACAGGGACTCCTCTTTATGGGCTTCTAGGTGTGTTTTCCTTTGAGGTTAGTTCTAGGTGGTTCTTGGAAGGTAGCCTCTACGTGGTAGGACTATAATTACTAATAATTGCATTTGTCTTGCTATGAAAACCGGTTAAAAAAACACCTTATAATCACTTGGCAAGTTTAGTCTTAAATAAACCAATTCCATCTAATTTGGTAAAGGTTTAAATAATAGGTCAGAAGTAATGTTTTTTCAAAGAAAAAATAGAAATATAATTTCTCTAAAAAAAATTAACTTGTAAAATAATTGGTTTTTTATTCACACATAGGGTATAATTGGTACTTATTTATAATTACAAAGAGTCATAAATACCCTTTTATTCTTATATTTAAATACTTAACACCGCGTCTTACTACCCGTTCGGTTTATACTCTTCTTTTATTCTTAAAATTCTTAATGTTTCTCTTTTTTACACATTTGTCTACAACATTTAGCCACGTCTCAAATATTAAAGGTTTCTTAAACACCCATAAACAAATAAATATTAGAAAAATAATAATTATTGATTATATATCAAATAAACTTAAGAATATTTGTATAACAGCCTATTTTATTTGACTATTAACTAAATTAATCCATTTATATGTTATCTATTATTTATGGACAAAATTGCAAACTAGATACATCGTATTGAATAATGTTTAGCTAGTTATTTATATTGAATCATTAATTACTTAACAAATCAAGTATAAATATTAATTAGAAATAGTAAATGGGCATTAATATATTAAGTCTCGGTTTTAATTACATTTAATTAAACCTCATTCTTCAAACTTAAATATAGTAAATATAATTATTGTAGGATTAAAATAAAATGTATGACTTCAAACATAGAGGTTCAATTTAAATTAGAAATATTAGACAGTTTTACTTGTGCTTTATTAGCTTACAAATTTGTAATACAGTAGTTTAATTGTATTCTTAAGTAAACTAATGCACTTATATTAATTGTTTCTAGGCCCTTTTATTAGCCCCAGCAATATTTTGAGCACCTGTAAACTCTTATTTTATTCCTTTATTCTTTGTTTTAAGTCAACATACAATATATATTTTATATCAGATATATTAAATGTGTTTTAAAAGTATTATTACTATTATTATTATTATTATTATTATTATTATTATTATTATTATTATTATTATTATTATTATTATTATTATTATTATTAGCACCTCATCTTACCACCCGTTCGGGTTGTACGCACTTATGATAATGAGTAATGGTAGGGTGATTGTGAGATGAAATGGAGGACCTACAGTTTAACGTGGAATCCAAACCACGGTGGAGGCCTGGCATTCCACACATTCACAAGTTGTGATTAATATTTTAAAAGTAAGGTCAATAAAATTTTAATAAATACTACAACAAACAGTTTTTTGAATATAATAAAAACAAATCAAAGCAGGTAGATCCAAAACTCGCCGTCAATAGAACTCCCAGCTTTAATAAATAATCACTCTACCTAGGCTTTATTCAAAAATTGTATCCTCCCAAACAAATTGAATTTATCTCAAATATTTTTTTATTATACTATTATTTTTTTTATATATAGTTGGGACACGATATTACCTAGTAAATAGATACATAAAATAAGCCTTCGTAACATTTCAAGATGGAGACTAATAATGTTACAATGGCACTCGGAAAGAATATAGAAGTCTGTTAAGATAGTATCATACACTACTACATTTTATGTGTTAAAAACAGACATTTTCATACAATGTATCCGATTGGATGGATCCACTCGCATTTATTGGTCAAAAAATATAACAAGAAGTGTTTAGAAAAAATGTAAATTATTCTAGAACCTTCATAACAGCCAACCAGTCTCGGACGCAAAGACACAAATGTTCCTGTCCTTTTTTTTTACAAGATTCTTTAAGACATCATTTCGTGTCTTGTTTAATACTTTTATTTTAACCCTACAGAACCCAAGAATCCACCCCCCGTCCTCTCCCAGCCCTCCTCACCCTGTTTCACACAGTTGTCATCCATGTTAAAATAAGAATTTTAACATGGAGATAAGCTGTAGGTGGTTGAGAAGAAATTATTATTGAGATTTTTTATGTTTTTATAGGTTTAGCAGTGTGTGCAAGACAACATTGTGTTACTTTTTTAAGTTATTTATGTAGGTAAAATTATCATCTGAAAAGGATGGAGGGTGAAGGGAAGTAGGGAGGAGGGAGGGAATAATAATAAATGCTAATATAGAACTGTTCTAATGGAAAACATAAATACTTGAACTCTGTTAGAACATAATAGGTTTGTAATGTGAAGCTATTACACCGCGTGAAGTTTTATTTATTTATTTTCTTTTGGAACACTTTCAACTGTTTCGATTATCAAAGTGAACACTACAGGTGATAGAAATATGTGCCTATATACCTGCTGAGGATGTGTAATGTAAAAGGGAGGAATTCAAGATAAATGCTACACACACAAAATAGTTTGACAAGGGAAATAGCTGTTGTCAGCTTAAAAAAATGTTGACATACACTTAAACTAATTAAATTATTGGCAGGGACTATAGAAATTAAATATAATAAAATAATACACTTTAACTGGATGAGATATATCTCAACATAGAACTCTATTTGGTTATAAATTGAATCAAATATATTTCTGAAACTATTTTCAAGTAAAATATTATAGAAATTAACTCTGGGTGGAGAACATTTTCATATGCCTGTAATATTGAAAGAAGTAAATATTTTATTCCTTTATTTCAAAGTGAGAATTTAATTTTTTTGTAAATAAAAGACATAATTCGAAATATTTAGCAAGATTTCGCCTTTAACAGGCTTATCTTACTTATTATGAGCTATTTAATTAAATTAATTAGTTTATTAAATAATAAAGTTTGAGAATGCCAAATAAGTTAATACCTAAAGGGAATATCTATAATGTTTTTTTTACAAATGTTTAACTATAAGTGGTTGACCTTGGTGGTATTGTAGTAAAGTACGCTCCTCAGAGCCCGATCTTCATGAGTTCAAACTCAGGCGGGGTCAACTTTTTTTTACTGATAAAATCCTTATCACAATTTCCATTTGATGGTAAGTAAATTCATTCGGTACCC
This sequence comes from Timema bartmani, assembly GCA_902151455.1. NCBI lineage: Eukaryota > Metazoa > Arthropoda > Insecta > Phasmatodea > Timematidae > Timema > Timema bartmani. The sequence continues at coordinate 229,233 of CABFWB010000006.1, forward strand.
TGTCGATTTTGGCATGTAAAAGAACCCTGGAAGATACGTGAAAATACCTTTCCGGCAAATTTGGTAGGCCCTTTCAAGGTTACTCATAAACTTTAGTGTGCTGATATAATTATTCGGTTCAGAAAGTGCACGTTAAATACGGTACCTTAAATAAATAAATAAAATAAACGAGAAAAAGTGCATTGCAGCGTGCAGTGGTACAGTAAAAACTTAAATAAAAAACAGGAGTGTTTTAATCCAATTAAAAGAAATATTTTCATGTTGTTTTAGTTATTTTTTGTGGTTCGTGTGGGAAAATAAAGTAAATTCTTTTACTCTTTTTTTTTTACTGTCAAAACATCTACATAATATCCACAATCATGAGCACTCAGGATTCTTCTTCACTTCAGAGGAACAAAGAAAAAAAAGTCAGAGTGATTGTGAAGAACACACACGCAAGGCTACGAATTTAGATTGCATGTAAGTAAGATGAAGGAAATGGGAAATGGGAAAGGAGATTGAGGTTTTATTAGTCTTTTTTTCATGGTTCACTGGAATTTTTGGCACAACATTGTGTTGACAGGTTACACTATAAATTTAGTCATCAAGATTTTGCTTCTATATAAATGAATGGAATAATAGTTATGTCAACCCGCCTCGGTGGTGTAGTTAGCTAACGCGCTAGTCGTGTTGAACTCGACTACCGAGGACGGGGAGATCGAGGATCGAATCTCGGTTGGGTGAACTGGGAGTGGTTTTTCTTAAATAGTTTTCCACTCTCCCTTCACGCAAATGCGGGTTCACTTCCTCTATATTCAACCTTCCCAATTGCTAACCCATTAGCGTAAATAGTACTTAAGTGTATAACCCGAACGGGTAGTAAGACGCGGTGCTAAATTAATAGTTTTGTATACTAATTTTTGTAAAGTAAATTTTATGAATTGTTTCCAAATTTGTATATCAGTAAACAGTGAAATATGAGTGCACATTTTGTTACTTAATACGTTTTAATATCAAGTTCTTGAATATACTGGACGTGATATTGTATTAACACAGTGTTTTAGCGTGGTGTTGAAACATATATAAGTTTTAGGTCAAGTTGTCGATAGTGATGTTTTGGCAATTTATATATACGAAACGGGTGGAGGGTTTACTTGGGTTATCCAATTTCAATACACATAATTGTGTCCACCAAATACGTGAAGCATGGACATAGCACCTAATCACTAAAATGACAATTTTTAACTAACTCAACTATTTTTTTAAATTTCTATCACCTCGTCTTACCACCAGTTTGGGTTATACCTCTTCAACTAATTAAATTACCATTTCATGGTTTGTGGAATGTTTAAAATAATATTTTATAATGGATGGTGAGGCAATAGTATTATTTTGTGTTTTAATCTAATAGTAAATTTGATCAACCAAATGATGAATAGTAGATTTTATGTGTAAATATGTTTTTCTGTGTTTTACTTTTAAAATGTTTTGTAATCTTGAATGACTCTTATGTTAAGTAGTATTTAAAAACATTCACAATGTTATTGAAGAATTTAACTTATTGAAACCACTAATAGTTCACATTTAAAATAATCCAATTAAGGGCGTTTACTCAGGTACTCATGTTCACTTTAAATGAAAAAATATTCTTCGAGCTTGATTTATAAAAGATGGCTTTTTTTTAATGTTTAGACTCATTTGTTGACATGTTATTATTTTTAATTAGGTGTTTTAAATTCATATTAAATGTAAGTTGTGTTTAGTTTGTAATATTTTGAATTTACATTGATACCAAATTGAACACATTGTCAAAAAACTAAGCTATTAAATAGTATGAATATAAAACACCAAATGAATGAAGAAGAAGAATTTGTCAATACATTAATTGAACAAGATAAAGAAGCAAACTCGTAAAACTTAAGCTATCTCAGCTTGGTGAGCTTTACGTTGGTTTTACAGTTCTTTCTCCACGCTAATATTGTGGAATTACAATAAAGCTTACCCCCTACTTACTTACCACTTAGATTAAGTCGCTAATAATCCTTGTTTAGAAAGTACAAATATAAAATATACATACACAATAATTACAGCATGGGCTGATGATGGATCTCACCTACATGTCAAGTTCCTTAACACAACAGATATGGTTCTCACAACATCGGAACGAATGCACCGGGCTCTCGCCGCCATATTGTCGGAGACTGGACGTCTTACTACCGTTCATCACTCCTTCACACGGTCCCGTCACTTTCTAGCGAATTCAACCTAAAGTAAAAAAAAAACAAAAAAAACATGCAACTTGGATAGTAATAGACTAACTTTCACTTTGACATTGAGAAGAAGGTTGACAATTATTATAGAAAATCAACCATTTTACGTCTTCTATGGCGTTAAAAAAAAGGGGTGATATGTTTTAAATATCTTACATGGATAATCTTTGTTGCTCTTGTAAAATTAAATTAATTTGAGAATATTCAAATAATATAAGTTGAGTATTATATTACAATTAAAATTAATCAAGTTTATTTCGTTGATTGGCTATCAAGAATAATTTTATACCCCTTTCTGTAACGTAAGTTGTTTTATTTAAAATGAGTTGGCTATTTTTTTAAATGTATTTAAAGTTCAACAGATCAGCTTCATTTCTTAAAGATTTGAGGATCAAATTTTGATGTTATCCGACTCCTTGGGTAGATGTAAAATTAAAACGTGTCAAAGCTTTGTTTATTTATTGGTCAAAAACAATTATTTTGATAGGCCTATACAAAGATAAAATAATAAAGCAAAATAAAACATATATCACAATAAGACTATATTTATTTTGCTAGTAGTTTGTAAAAAGGAATAAATTCTACGAAGGAAACGGAAACAGTCCATACAGTTTTGTGGAAATATTGATTCATTTTAAGAATTATATTTAAACTAAAATTAATTCCTTATAATAATGACACGCTATTTTTTTATCATTATCGTGGGTGAAGAACCACCCTGGGCACGGAACGACTTCTAAATAGCTCAGTTAGAGCATTGACGAACTAAGCCAACGGTCCTTGGGTTCGATTCCCATGTCCAGGTGTCATTTTTCAATTCAATAATGAAAAAGTATCTTATTTTTTCTTTTTAGCAAACTTAATTTTCAAATTTTGGATTTGAATTAAATTTTTCAAATTTATTTTAAAATATAGCAACTTGAGCATTTATAAATATATGCATCTATATATATATATATACAATGTCAACTTTGATGGTCTTATAAAGTAAGGTGGGGTAAAGTTCTCGCCTCAAGACACGATGTTCATGAGTTCAAACCCAGCTGAAGTCGTCTTGAGCGATAAAAATCCGTAGCACAACCTCCTTCGGAGGGTAAAGAACTAAATCCATCGATCCCATGTCAATTGTGGCATGTGAAATAGCCCTGGAAGGTGTGTGAAAATACCTTTCCTGGTAACATTGGTAGGCCCTTTCATGCTCACACATAGAAATTCAATGTGGTTGTTGACTTAAGAAAAAGATAGGCTATATACACGGTCGATTTGGGAGACTAAATATATTCTAAAGGGTATTTTACTTACACTTTCTAAACAGACTAATTATACCAGCACATGTCTTATAAATTGACTTAATTTTAGAACAGACACAACGCGCTGTTCCCCGGTCACTAATCCATAACTTAGAAGAGGAAAGTACTAGTTCACCAATGTTACATTTCTCAGCATATCCGGAAATCGAGCCTGGTACTCTCATATCGGTAGAAGAAGACGCTACTAACTGAGCCACGGTTTTGTTCTACTTGTGTATTAATTAATATAGCGTTTCTTTCAATCTAATTAGCTTAAAAGTTAGCCATTCCCTTTTACATTCCTCCACATTATTACTACGAACTTTATTAATTTGAATGTAATTATGACCCTCTCCGGTGACCGTATGAGTCTAACGTGCTACTCTCGCAATATACTAGCCTGCCGATGACAGGAAGATCAGGGCTCAAATCCCAGTTGGGTGTGCTGAGGGTTTTTCCTAAATGTTTTTCCACTATTTCTTCACGCAAATGTGGGTACACACCCTCTAAATTCAATCTTACTCCCCCTAGCGTATTTATTACACCCTATTGGGTAAGACGTGGTGTTAAAAAATGTGATCATCTTGATATTATTTGTTGGTAAAACTTACACCACATTTAGATGATATTTTGTTTATAATTTCGTTGAAATTATTATTATTAACACCGCGTCTTACTACCCGTTCGGGTTATACGCACTTACGCTAATGTGTAATGGTAGGGTGATTGTGAGATGAAATGGAGGACCTACAGTTTAACGTGGAATCCGAACCACGGTGGAGGCCTGGCATTCCTCACATTCACAAGTTGTGATTAATACACATCTTGTCAGAGGTGAAGGAAGGGTTTGGTAATCAGATAAATATGTGCCGGGACCGAGGATTGAACCCCGGTCGCCAGCTCGGAAGTCCGACACCTTACCCCTAGACCACCAGGTCACCCTCGTTGAAATTAAATATTGGTTTATTAAAGAAAGGATATTTATACTTACTTACTCACTTTATGAAACTAGGAATTCGAAAGTTCATTGCCGCACTCTACCTATCACTATCTTAAACTAGTTCTATCCAGTCCACCTCATTATACTCTATCTCTTTCAGGTCCATTCTAATGTTATTTTTAATTCTGCGTCTAGGTCTTCCCAATGGTCTCTTCCCATTGGGTTTACCAGTAAACACCCTGAACAAGATTGTAGATTCTTCCATTCGCGCTACATTTCCTTCCCACCGTAATCTACGAGACTTGATTATCCTAACAACATATAAAACAGATTTTTGTTAGCATAAACGATTAACACCACTGTTTTGAAATCTTGTTGGGAAAAATATTTTGAAATGAATTTCAGTCAATAAAATACAACTAATAACGAATTCGAGTGCACAATATTTTCTATTTACTATTTTTATAAAAAATTATTTTTCATATTGTATTAGTAGGCCTCTATATATATAAATGGGTGTTTTTTTATGACTAGAAAATATAATATATGTGGTTTTAAAGTAAACATTAAATAATCTTTATTGAAAATACTTGGGTTTTAAAATAAACTCATAAATATTACAAACTCCAGTCAGATCCATTTGTGATATCCTTAGTTTATCCTAACTATTCTGGCATCGGAGTATAAAACCTACCCTAAGGTTGGATTTTGGTATGAAGAACCTTTTTGAAAATACAATAATTCTATTTTTTTGCTGGCAACATTGAAAATATTTTATAATATTTTTTATCACCGCGTCTTACTATCCGGTCGGGTTATTCGCCTATGCACTAATTACTCTAATAGGTTAGGAATAAGGAAGGTTGAATTTAGAGGAAGTGTACCCGCACTTTCGTGGAGGGAGAGTGAAAAATAATTTTGGAAAAACCACCCTCAGTGCACCTGACCAGGATCAAACATTGATCTCCCCACCATCGGCAGCCATTCTATTGCAAGATTAGCTCCTTAGACCATGCGGCCACCGAAGTGGGTTTTATTATATTATAAATGTTATTTTAATGGTATTAGTAATATATAACAAACCACCTTCAGTGGACAAATGGTCTAATGTGTCACTCTCGTGTTTAAGACTAGCGTGCTGATGATGGGGAGATAAGGTTTCAAATCTCGATCGAGTCTCCTGAGGGTGCATTTTTTAAATGGTTTTCCACTCTCCTCCGAAAATGTGGCTAGGTTACACTAAAATGCTTCATTCAACATCCTTACCCCATTAGAGTAGTAAGCACTATAGGCCTATATACGTACAACCTGCACAGATAATAAAGAGCGGCGATTTAAAAAAAAAAAAAAAANAAAAGAATGACAGCTACACATCTCAAGAAATGGTTTATGAATAAATGATAATAGATCTAGAATCTAGGTTTATCTGTCAGTTTAGGCTTTTCCTATGAAACTTGAACTGTTAGTGATAGCACATATTGATGCGTTTCTCACGGTTACTGTACGGTCAAAACTGCTGGACTTCGTCCAAACCACGAGATTGGAGAACGTGCATTTGTGTGTTGGTTGGTACGAATTTAGTACTGCTATCAAGAGATTCCATGCGCTAAATTTCCTTGGTGTGGTAAATGTCATTCCTACATTGTACATAGAACCCACGCAGTCCACATTAACGACCTTGCACGTTCTAACCTCAACACCATACTCGTACTTCCCACGAGCTAGGTTTCACGCTTTTACAATGTTTTGTTTTAAGATACATCTGTAGCAAATAAGTGAATTGAAAATTAAAACTATTGAAGGGTAAGGATTTGTATGTATACCTTCTTAATTGACTGAATTTTATCAACAAAAAATACAGAACAGACAAAACAACCATTCCCCTGGTCGTTAATTCATCACTGTGAGAGGGAAAACCCACATTTCACCAATTTTTTTTCAGTTAGGCCGGGAATCAAACCCCGGGCCCTTAGATAAGTAGGCAAACATGTTACCAACCAAGCTAAGGTATAAGACTTGATATAAATCCAAACAATAATAATTATAGATTAGTTTAACCGGGGCATTAGATATAAGATCGCGGTCTCGAGCAAAAAAAAAACAAAGTGCTTTTTTTTTCATTCTTTATTTGAAAACAGCGTAAATAGGACTAGTCTTTTACGTTCTCACTATCTTACAGATAGAGAAAGTATTGTGATCGTCAAAAAAAATCAAACTCGAGATTTTGATGAATCTCGATGTTTCATGAACCCCCGAATCCGAAAAAGTGTTTTTTGAATTCCCGTCTGTCTGTCTGTACCTCCAACAAGAGCCTAAACTATTCTACCGATCGGACTGAAACTTGGTATCTATCGTTTTCATAGAGTTTGCACCGAGGGGTTTTTAGAATTGGATATCTAACCATAAAATTAAGGGTAGTTTACTGATTGGCAAAAAGATAAAAAATCTATTTACTCAAAATTGGCTCTAACGATTTTGATTAAAATTTGTATCTAGGAGTTGATTAAGATTATAAAGAAAATTGCTATTTTCATTTTCCCATGAAAATGACTTTTAGGGTACTTTACAGAAGAGGAAATTTCCGTATCTTGGCAAATATTTGAGATACTAAATAACTTATTGCAAAATTATAGTACTATCAAAATAAAAAACTTTTATATGAAATATATTTTTTCAAACCAACAGTTTCTGAGATATTGGCAATTATATTAATACAATTTTGTGAGCTTTAGTTGTAAAGAGATATTACTTAAGCTTTAACGAAATAATGCTCTAATGCCATAGAGTAAGAAATAAGTAAGTCTCTCAAAAAGTGTCTGTTCTCTTTCTTTCAACCTCTTAGGATAAATGTTTGTACAACAATTATCTAACTCTATCATTTTAGATTCAATAGTCAATATTGGTCAAAATTTATAAATGAAGAATTTAATAGCAATGTAGTAAACATAAGATATGCAACCCCTAATAAAATGTCGAAAATTTTAAACCGGAAGTCGACATTTTAATACGAAGTGTTGACCCATGGAGACCCAATATCAATATTTTTATTTTCTCGTTACCTTACAGTATTGTGATCGTAAAAAAAAATGAACTCAATATTTTGATGAATGTTAACGTCACATTACCTCCCGAACCCTAAAAAGTGGTTTTCGCACAGTGCCGTCTGTCTGTCTGTCCATATGTCTGTCAGTCTGTACCTCGGGCTAGAGCCTAAATTATTTTACCAATTTGGCTAAAACTTGATATATAGGGTTTTCATAGGTTTACTCCGAGGAATTTTTGGAATTGGATATCCAACCCTAAAATTAAGGGTAGTTTCCTTAAGAGCGGAAAGAGAAAAAATCTATTTTAGCAAAATCGGCTTTAACGATTTTGATTAGATTTCATTTCTAAGCTTTGATCAATATTACAAACCAAATGGCTACTCTCAAAATTTCATTTCAATATTTTTATAAATATTCTAAATAAAATGGCTACTCTCAATATTTCGTCAAAATGACTTTAAGGGTTCCGGTCTGATGCGTAAATTCTGATTTTTAATTTTATCTCCGTAAGTCTTTGAGATATGAAATTACTTAACATTACATACATGTGGATCTATTTATAATAAACATATTTTACTTGAAATCTATTTTTATAAAACCAAAAGTTTTCAAGCTATACACAAATATATTTTTCTCTTAACTTTGCCAACACTTTAAGGTAAAGTATTACAACCGTCAAAAAAATCTAGCCCAAGATATTAATGGATATCAACATTTCATGACCCCCCCCCCCCCCCCCCNAAAAAGTTGTTTTTGCAGCACCGTCCGTCTGTGTGTCTGTCTAACCCTAAAATTAATAACAGGTTACTAGAGGACGAAAAGGGAAAAATTCTATTTTCTCAAAATCGGCTATAACAATTCTATTTCTCTTATTTTAGACTCAATAGTCAATAATTACCTATTTTATTGATCAAAATTTAGAAAATAGATATTTAATAGCAGTGCGATAACCATAAGATGTGCATTCCCTAGTAAAAGGACGAAAATTTTAGCCGTAAGTCAAAATTTGAATACGAAATGTTGGCCCTCTGAGACCCAATATCGATATTTGTTATTGGTCCAAATATACAAATGAAAACGTTAATTCTTTAAAAATAAAATTATGAAATTTAAAACCATGAATAAAAAATGTTTTACATATGTCTAGCGCGATTTGTTCTCGGTTTTGATAATGTATATTGTATTACGAATTTTGAATATGTCTCCATTTCTAAATAATAGAACGAGAAGGTTCGTGTGGTGTTTCGTACTATTTATTTTAATTCTACCATAGTGATTTTAAATTTTATTGTCTTATTGAAAATATATTAAAGTGGTTCCTATGGTCCCAATTCCATTGGTTTTATTTTAAGTCGAATACATAAAATGCGTATCATGATGTAAATCTTGCTTCGAACTGTATTACTTGGCTAAGTTAGGTTGAGTTTAATTATAATAATGCATAGTTCATAGCGAATAGTGAATAGTGCTAGCCTACAGTGTACAATTCATAAAAAAAAATTGCTCATAATGAAACATCGTGGTTAAAGTCTTACTTAAATAGATTGTTTTTTATTCATAGATTTACTTAGCCTCTTTCCTCTCTAATAAAAAGTCTTTAAAATAATTATTTAGGATTTATTTGAAAACCAATTATCATTAAGGCGATTGGTCCTTTTCATTTGGCGTGGAAATGCAGAGCCATAGGAACAAACGGTTATCGTCAATAATTTTTATTATTTCGCAATTTTCTTTTCGGAAACGGTTTGTTCAAGAATAGAAGCATGTTGATAATTTTATTATTTTTATAGACACACCTCTATAATTTTAACAGTGATAAAATATCAATAATTTTGACATTTTTCAATAGAAAACTGCCGGTTGCATAAAGAAAAAATAAGAAATGTAACACCTAATAAACATTGATAGATTATCTTAGAAGAGATGTTGAAAATATTAATATGAAAATTTCACTCGTTCTCGAGAAAACTTACATTTCCATGATACGCATGATTTTTTCGCAAGACCTGTCCGGTAGCTAGCGCCATCTATTTTTTCTGTGATCCATCTGTTCTTGTTGGCACGGAAGGATAGTTTGGTCGGTTGTAAAGCCACGCCACACCTTTCACCCTCCCGCCCGCCATCTCATAAAAGAGGTTTTAGACTTGCACTCGACAGGGCCAAGGACCTTAAAGTATTTATTTTGAAACTTGGAATAAACCTTATTTAAGTGGTGATTGTACTATTAAATCAAACTTGGTTTGTATTTGGTTTTGATTTTTATTTTTTTCATGTAGGCTACACTATAAAAATCTACTTTTTCATTGTAAAACTAAACCTTTAATGTTTTCCCTTTAGTTTCAATCATATTTAATCGTAGCCATTGACGATAAAAAAAAATCGTTTATAACGAATAATATGATTACTCAGGGCGTTTTAAACATGAACAGAAGTTATTTTCTGTCCTCTGTGTATACTAGCGTTTAATTATCTAGAACCTCTTCTCGCATTCTCATTGGCTGATGCACATAAAGGCCAAGGGCTGTTTATGCTCAAGAACATGCATAATACGTAAAAATTTCAAGCTTAATAAACTATGTAATATGATTCGGTCGTCAACACTATCATTGAACGTAGTTAATGTATTTCAACATGTTACGCACTATGTGGATCAAAAGTAAGGAGTAGGCCAAGCAGGGGTGCCGAAACTTTTTTTTTTTGGAGGGGTGAGGGGATGGGGAAAAATTATGTTATGTCCCGGATAAAGTTGTGTTGAGTAGAAAACAGGCGGGTTGTGGGGGTTGTTAAAGGAGCTGAAATGACGTTATGTCCAGGTTAGCCTAGGTTGAGTAAAAACTAAAAGGGGGAGGCAATATCTGGGTAAACAGAATGCATTTAAAAAAAACTAAAGACAGCTGTGCTGTAGGATTTATTAGAAACTTTAAAGCTCTCTTTATTCTTTAAAACTTTCTATGGTTTTATTTTTTTATATACTAACTTTACTAACGCCTAAAATACTAATATGTTGTGGTGGGGAAGTGCTTTGATTATCTTCAAAGTTCACTTTTATTTTATTAAAATAGAAACAATTTTTTGAACATTGGTTCACACTGGTTGCATTTACACTCCTCTTAATTTTTTTCTCAATGTTTTCAATTATTAACCTTCATTCACACAAATGAGTTCTTAAACTTCTAAATCAGTTTTAACGACACTGTTTAAGGGATTAACAAATTTTATAATTTTCACACAAAATATAATGTATAAAAACATAAAAAATCAAACACGCTTAGGCCTCAAAGTAGAGGCTACGCGTAGGCCTCAAATTAGAGGCTACACAATACAATACACAGCTAATGAAATAATAAATGAAAACGGATAAAAATCAAACACGCTTTTCTCTATATTATTATTATTAGCAGCACGTCTTACTACCCGTTCAGGTTATACGCACTTACACTAATGTGTAATGGTAGGGTGATTGTGAGATGAAATGGAGGACCTAGTCTGGCATTTCTCACATTCACAAGTTGTGATTAATACACGTCTTGTCAGAGGTTAAGGAAGGGGTTTGGCAATCAGATAAAGCTGTGCTGGGACCGAGGATTGAACCCCGGACTCCCAACACAGAAGTCTGACACCTTACCCCTAGGCCACCGGGTCACACTTTTCTCTATAGATATAAACAAACTATGTGGTCTCATAGCACAGGCTACACAATACACATATCACGAAAATGCGACTGTGCATGAACTATAGGTGGCGCATCTATCGCTCATGTGGAGAACTATTATAATTGATCTAAATTGGTTTGGTGTAAATTGCTTGCGAAATAGTTTGTTCACAAAACCTAAGGCTGGGACCAATTATTATTTTCCTTTCTCATTATTTTAATTTTAACTTCTATTTAACCTCACAAAGACTTTAATATATTTTGATGTTATCTTATGAAAGCAGTTGGGGGTGGGTGGTTGGGGAGGCGAATGTACCCATGCAAGGGAGTGTGCAAGGATAGGGAATTGTGGAGAAAGATAGTGAGGGTGGATTAAGTACGGAGTTGTATTTTGATATATATGCACAGTTTCTTGCCAGCCCCGTATGAGAATGGTATGTATGTAGGTATGTATGTGCTATGCATTATTCTATATTTGTTATGCTTTATGCATAAATATAAACCTAGAATTATGTTTTATCCGTGATTTGAGATGGGCCCTTAACGAACACAACTGTAGCACAGAGAACAATCAATTTACCAGAAGGATAAAACAATTGAATTTTGTCTCTCCAAGGCTGGGACTTTCATAAAGGCATAGCAGCACACGATTAAACAAAGCATATTAACATTTTCAAATACCAGCCCCTTCCACCCTTATGGTCTTGTGGTTTAAAGCGTAAGCTCCCCAATAGACTGGAATATCGGGTGGTAGGGACACGTAGGTTCTTATACCGACCAGGGGCACTGGAGGTAGTTATTCAAATATGGTTCATCCCATTGGGTTTCCCCTTCCGTTTCTACACCAATCTGTGTGCCTTTTTCCCTACTCCTCTCTCCGTAATCAACATTTAGATTAAGCCGTTGATAGCCTTTGAGATAATCGTTCCTCATTAAAATAACATCCAGCTCTATATTCTTAACTAATAATTTGACCCATTCTTCGCTCGGTCAAGTAGCAACAAAATTATATAAAATCAGAACTTTCAACATCCAAATGCCCACTTTTTGATAGTTCCTTAATGTACAATCCCGAGACTCCCAAAAAATTGGTATTTAATAGATTAAAACAAATTTAATATTTGAGACAAAATATTACCTTACCCACAAACTAAGTGTACAAATAAACGCAATCTATTAAAAAGGCAATATTTACCTAAGCCCGATTAAAAATAAGATAAATTAACTACTACACATTTTTACGGAAATATATTGACCAAACCACAGTTAGCCATTAACCCATCCCTAGTGACCATTGGGGTAGTTCCCCTTTCGGGAAAAATACCCAAGGTACCATTTGGGACCCGAATCCGGAATCCCTAGGCCTGTAGCTAGCTGCACTGACCACTAAATTAAGGGGCTGGTTATCAAAGTGATTAATAAATAAAATACTCTGTTACAGAAATATATTGAATAATAAACAGTATGGTTTTCAAAAAGGCATCGTGGTTCACTGAGCTGTCACCAGAATTAGTTTATTTTAATGGTTATGTCACTGCCAGATAGCGGCTAATTTATCCTTCCATTTTTAGCTTTGTTATCACAATGCTAAAACACACTTAAAAATTTTGTTTTTGAATTTTTATTTCTAGATGTTCTTCATCTGCTTGTACAAAAAACAAATTTTCCACCTTATCAAGAAATGTTTTCTCTACTAGCCATTTCCTAATCCTATTTTGTAAATTCCAAACTTTCCAGCCTTGATGGTTTTTGGGGGTGGTTTCTTTTACAAAGTTAAAAAATTATAATTTTCTTCCATGCTGAAAAGAAAATTTTATAATAATTTAATAGTATTGGAAATATTTTAAGCCACTACCCCCTTTCCAGTTCCCAAATTCCCATTTTGAAATTTCAAGATTTATTTGAATATTTTAGATAGTTTATTTACGTACTTGACAAATTTTCATTTTAAGCCACACCAAAAAGTAGTTGTACTAATTTCGAGCTCCTCCATTTCCCAGGATTATATTTTGAAATTTGATATGTATGGACTACATTCGGCTCTCCGTGAAGGTCTATTGACCAACATATTGAGCTCCAATTTTATATCGCATCAAAAAGTGTTCTTTGTATTTGTTTTAGGAATATTTAGGGAACCCCCTTCCCTATTTACTGCTTCTTCATTATGAAATTTAAGAATCAGACCTTAATTGTTGTTTGGGTGGTTCTTTTACCTGCCTAACCAATTTAATTCTTCTACCACACTGAAAAGTAATTATTATTTTAGTTTTGGGAATTTTTAGATCCCGATTTTATCAGCCACCCTTTATAAATAGTAGGCCTAAATATTTAGCACTTATTTTATTTTTGGAGTAATCCCTCCATATTACTGGCAAGTTTAAATGTTATGCCTATTTTAATAAGTTTTTCCCTTCTGCTACCCACCCCATTCTCCTTTATATTTTTTCCATCTAAAATTTTCAGTCTTTTATAGTTACTTACAATAGTATCCACACCTTCTTGATGAATTTCAATTTTATACCACACAGAGAGTAGTTGTTTCTATTAGTTTTGGAAATTGTAACCCTCATTCCTCCATTTTAACAACTACTTAGAAATTTCAGATTATGAGGCAAATATGTTTACCTGGAGGGGTTCTACCTGGCAGCCAAATTTAAATTTCGTGCCACACCTAAAAGAAATTTTTATCTGTATATAACAACCTCCCACCCCCACCTCTGTTTCCTTTAGTTCCAATTAAAAACTGAACATTTTCCTCCCTTAATATGTATTTGGAGGAGTATTTTTACTTGCCTGCCATATTTCAGTTTTCTACCACACCAGTAAATAAATATTAGTTTTTAAAATTTTGAGTCCCTACACCATTTTATCCAACTCACTCTTAGAGATTTCAAATTTTAAGATTTATTTGGCTATCTGGAGTTATTTTGCTACCTGTCTGTTAAATTTTAATTTTCTATCTCATTTAAAATTTCCCATACCAAGGGTTGGGTAAATACGGTGAGGAGTAAGTAAATGACTGGGTTTTGCCTTTTATGTAACTAATTGTATAACAGGATGGTCCTGTTCAGAAAAAGTGTGCATCTCTGGCAGTAGTCAAGGTCATCTAGACTTGTGTTCTGTCCATCTAACCACTTGATAATGGTGATCGCTTCTCCTATGTAGTAATTGTGATGGTTGATTTAAAATAATCCAATTTTTTTACATTGAATATAAAATATAATTATACTTTTTTAATATCTTATGCAATATGCATAATTTAATTTGCTAAGAAAACTGAACAAATTAAAAACACTATGTCATAACTAACGAAATCTAAAGCTCATAGATTCAAGAAAGTAAGCCGACAATTTAACCCGATCCTGAGACACCTCCATCCAATCCCTAACCAGACATCCAATCATCCTCCTTTAAATCTATTTTCAAACTATCCTCCCATCGACTATTTGTTCTACCAAAAGGTCATGTTTCTTCTGGTTTCCCTACTAACATTTTGTGTACAAGTTTGTTATCATCCATACGCGCCACGCATACAAGCCATGAAGTTCTTCAATATGTAAGTTTCTTCAGTCTCCTGTTTGTTACTCTTATTCTCAAATATATTTATATTCAATGAATATTGTAGATTATAATTAATTAAATAAGAAATTAGTATAAAGAATGCAAATGTTGGATTATTTAAAGATAAAGTGTATTTATATTTCATTCTTTGTTACTTATAGATTTCTTAGATTTTTTACAAGAGGTAGAATTCCTTAAAGAAGTGTTTACCAAACAGTGGTACGTGAAGGATTTTAAGAGGTACGTGATAGCCACAGAGTTTTATTAAACATAAAATATTTGTTTGATAATAATAAGTTTTATAAATAAAGTAATACACATTTTAATGGCATAGACTTTTATAAACCTTTCTTTCCTTCCATCACGGCTTTGCTTAGCTTATCTTTAAATTAGGTATTATAATTTAGAACTACTTTTTTACACTTCACAATATAGGGAGTATTTTTTGTGTATCTTTCTTTTTGTGAATATCTGGGAGGGGTACGATGGTTTGACAATAGCCCCGAAGCTACTGACGAGAAATTAGAAAACCCTATATTAAGAGTCTTCTTCATGTTATGTGAAAGGGTTGGCATATAGCTCACTTAAAATTAAGGGTGCTATATGGTGGAACCGTGATAAGCATTGCCAATGCTTAGAAAGTCTGAACTATATATTAAGTGGATTGATATTTATTAATATTGTTTTTACCAAAATTGAGGTGAAAGTTCTGACCATCTAAAAAAGTGTAGGTTTTAAGTATAAAATGTTTTTAAAATATGTTTAATATCTTACATTAAACCCTATAAAACAATCCCACATTATATTACATGACTTTATTTTATAGATAAAGGCTAAAATTAGCTTTATAACCTTTTGCTTTAATCACATTAAAACAAAATTTTTGTTTAAATTATCGTTGAATTAAAAAAAATATTAAAATTTCTAACTCGTCAAAAAAATGCTGAAAAATTTCACATATATTTTGTTGAAAACTATAGAAATTTTAAATACAATCGTCTGTGTCTTTTTCTGGATCTACTACTCTATTATGTCTAAACTTAAGCTCCCTTTCGACCTTCACCTTAAGCCACCCTTTCCAATGTCAATAATAAAGATTGGAAATAAAACAGAAGAAAGATTACTGATAGTTTTCATAAATATTGACATTTTCTGTTGTGATCATATCAAAATTTACTTTATTTCTTACAGAAAGGCTAAATCTAGAACCCTTATTAATCCAGCCTAGTCTCATAGCTCCGCAAATATGTTAAATCTCATTGAAAATGAGCTAAAATCACATTTTCACACTTTTTTCTATCAATAAAACTCAAACCATAGAATTGTTAAGGAAATCGTTGGAATCTTTCACCTTTATTTAGGCGTGAACCATATTTTGAAACGACACATCGTAGAATTAAATATTGTGTTAGAGCTTAGCTTCTGCGCGGGAATTTCTCGCTTTCCCCCTTGAGGTGATTTTTACAGTCACTTATAATCCTCAATTTGTGTATTTTTAGTACCGCATCTTACTACCCATTCTGGTTATACGCTATGTACTAATTACGATAGTGGTTTTAGAGATTAGTAATGTTATATTTATAGAAAATGTACCCGCATTTTCTTGGAATGAGAGTGAAAACCCATTTTAGAAAAACCTCCCTTAGTACACCCGACCGAGATTCGAACCTCAATCTCCCCGTCATCGGCAGTCTAGTCTACTGCAAGAGTCGCGCGTTAGACCACGCGGTCACCGAAACGGGTTTAACGTGTGTTAAGCCCCTGAAAATATAAAAATCGGCAATAAAGATATAATATATTCAATAAAGTGAAATAGGACAACTTTGACACGGGAATCGAACCAAGAAACTTTGCCTTTATGCACAAATGCTCTACCACTGAGCCATCCTTGTTCGTTTTATATCTAGGATCACTGTGGTACCACATTTAAGGGCCAGTTTTATAGTTGGACTTAGTACGCCTCAAGTGCAGCGCTAAACTAAATACAAGACGACACCTACCTAGGGAAGAATGGAATGTGCCAGTTTCATATGAAACTGGCCCTTAGACTCAATACAACAACCAGTAAAAGATTACTCCGGATGCGAAACGAACCAGGATGGCTCAATGGTTGAGGATTGACGCGCTAAAGGTCGCTGTTATGATTCCCGTGTCCAGCTAATCATTTTTTCGCTTAATTGAATATGGTTCAGTCATCAGGGCTGATCCTGTGAATAACCATCACGTATTAGTCTGGGATACACATGACCTAATAAAGTTAATATGTTTCTAGCAATGAAAGTTTCAATAAGTTATCTAATAGCATCCATTAGGATGGAAACATCAGAAAGTTCTCAGCCCCTTAAACTGAACTGAGCCAGCTTCAGATAACCAAATAAGTGGTATGACATGGTGCACAAAACAATGTATGTATTTATCAGCGCGTTCGGGTTGTACGCATATATGATAATAACTCTAATGAGGTAGGGATGAGATAGAAAGATTTTTAGAGGTAGTCTACCCACATTTACGTAGAAGGAGAGTTGAAAACTATTTAGGAAATATCACCCTCAGTAGACCCAAATTAAAAAAAAAATTATACAATTAAAACTAAGGACACAACAACACATTAAAAAACCGCAGTGCATTCTATGTACTGTACTTTCTAAATAAAAAATGTATCATAGGGAGGGGAAACATTTAAATATGTTTTAAGAAAACTTTTTAAAATCACTATTTTTTGCCATCTCTCCTACATAGGTTGGCAAGATGACGCAGTGTGGGTAGGAGAGATGGCTTATGGAAGTTACACGAGGAAAAATTAACAGATGTACTTAATAAATCAAAGAATATATTTTTATTTATTTATTGACATACAAAAGTTCTTTTACTAATTATAAAGGAATGAAAATAATTAAAATTTAATTTTGAAAATATCGCACTTAACTAATGCAGGAAAGCTATAAGTTACAGAAAGCTGTGTGAACTTCCTAAGATATAGTAGGTATTAGAAAGGGGAGAGGCAGAATAAAGTGGTGTATTGAGCTACAGTATGGAGTCATATTTTAAATAATCGCTTCAAAAGGAAAGTAGGGAAATTAATGTGCAAGGAGGGGGGAATGATTGTTTATCAAGTAGTGCCGTGGTGGATGTCTCTATTAAAACAGCATGTAAGTTAAGTATTTTTGTTGGCATAGCATCAAGCTGGTATGGCAACCGAGTGCATGCAGTCTCAATAGGGACATCCGCATGACACTACTCTATAAGCAATCACTCCCCCTCTTTTTGTTTCATTTACCCTCCTATCACTTCAAAAATATGTAAAAGGTGATGCCACTTTTCACATTTTCCTCCTTTCCCTCTCCCCATTCTTTAAGATTTTATTTCAAAATTCTTTCAGCCTTTTCTTTTCTTCTACACAAAGAACAGGTGTAAATACAAAGTAAGCGCATCGTCTCCCTTACCTATATTAATGCCGTGACATATCTCCTACACACACTAGTCAGCCATCTCTCCTAAAACCGTAGGAGAGATGACGCACCCCATCTCTCGAGACAAATATGGCTGAACGCGCCAGAAATCGGTTGTCGCTAACGACCACCGAACCTACTTCAAGTACAGAAACGTTTCTTTCGCTATCTTTAAGAAAATCATGCAAATTGAAAATAGTACAGGTATGGTATCAAAATTCATACACTCATCACGTCAGCATTTGTAGTAAAAATACAAATATTTTATAAATGAGTCAACATAAAGTGACAGAAATTTACTACTGCGTGCTACCAACGGTCGGTTTCAATATGAACTGCTCTCTTAGCTGAATAAGCATGAACTAAGGTGCAGCAATTCTCCTACCTGCGTCGTCTCTCCTTGGTTTACCTTATATATAACTATTTATAATCTAAAAAACTAGGGTCAGTTTTTAAAATATTCTAATAAAAATAAAAACAGCCATCAGTAAAAACCCATAAAAAAATTCCCCCAAAAAATTAGGGCCTAAACAGTTTTATTTGTCATATTAAACACTCCCCATATATATATTTAAAACAAAATCGTTGGAGTATTTTAAAAATATTTTGAAAAATTTGTAATTAAAAAAACAACTCATCAGTAATCTACCCTCAGTTTAAGGTATAGGGTCAAAATAAATATATAAAATTAAATATTAAGTTTGAGCCAAATCCATCTAACCGCTTTGGATCCGTAGCCAGGGACAGAAAAACAGACATAATGATATAATCCACAATTTTTTGTTTATGTCTACATAAAACGCACAGATTCATCTAAATCTCAAGATATTTTTAATTTTTACAATACATTCTCTTGATGTGAGAAAGTCAATATGAGCTCTATAATATAAAATAATATTTTACATCTATGATCAGGAACAGTGTTTTAAGTGATAACAACCACTTCGGTGGCCGCGTGGTCTAACACGCTACACTTGCATTAAACTAGACTACCGATGACGGGGAGCTCGATGTTTGAATTCCGGTCGGGTGTACTGAGGGTGCTCTTTCCTAAATGATTTTCCACTCTCCCACCACGCAAACGCGGATACAACTTCTTTAATATAACCTTCATAACACCATTAGCGTAATTAGTACATATAAGCGTATAACCCGAACGGGTAGTAAGACGCAGTACTAAAAAAAGTTATAACAAGCTAAGAAAAGAATAGTAATATATTATTATTGTATGTATTATTCATACTAAACATGTGTTAATTAGTCATATATACATACATACATATATATGTAATTCTAATGAAAATGCTTTTCCTCGGGAAACGACCGTACATGCGCATTTAGTGTACACATTAAGATTGCTTTCTGTAGTATTAAAAGATAATGTTTTAACACTCATTTATTATATCAGTTAAAACTTGCCTAGTACTATAAAAGACTCAACAATGAGCGTCCTACCTACAATCCCTTTCATCAGGCCGCCAGTCTCAGGTGGCAAATGACCGGTGAACGGTGATAGATTATCAGCCATGTTGGGAATCAATCCCCAGACGTTTAGCTCACCAGACAAGCGTGCTGCCTGTTGATCGAATGACTCGGGCCTGACTACAAAAGTTCTTGTCAAAAACACGTTACCACATTTGTTGAAAAGTGTTCTCCTTGTTTGAGCACTCTGAAAACCCGCTTCTGTATGCAGTGGCTATTTTAGGTTTTTATTAGAAAGAATCTTTTAGAAAAAAAACAAAATATATTTTTGTGATCAACAGTGATTATATTTTACAATATTAATAATACAATTTTATAAGTGTTTAAAAAATATATATATAAAATGACAGCTGAAGATCGCATGACTTGACGTACGAATACGTGAAAGTAGATCTAGCACAACTTTTTCTGTCAGCTTTATCCATTAGTAAGAAAGTTGGGGTATTTTTAAAGTAGCTTTAATAAACCTAGAAACACCCATAAGGTCATAAATAGATTCTCAACTGGATGCACTTGGAGTTGTTTGATTTAATCATCGTGGTTTGCCATTCTGCCATGAGGCGAATAGTAATGATGCAGCTTTTTACATTTACCACCAACAATGTGTGTACTTAGAATGAATAACTTGAAATACTGGTAAAATGTACGTTTAATGGAACCAGAAATGTAATTCTTTTTAAATTATACTGATCTGATGATGGGCAGACCAACTGGTTTTAATTCTCTTGATCAGAAAAGAAAGAAGAATAAACACTTGTAGCGATGAAAACTGGTTTATTCTTGGGTAGACTTCCTTGTTATGGAGAAATCCCTGTTTCTAACCAAGTCAAGATAGTTTTCTGTTATGGAGACTAAAGAGACGGTCTCACCTCACGGATAGCATCTAACTTAGGTAGGTAATAACTGTTCCAACCAGACGTAGCATCATTATACAATTTTCTGTATTCTATACTAATATAAATGTCACGGAACTATTGTTAAAACTTTTTCATACAGTAAATTATAAATTGGAACAAAAATTTAAAAAAATCGCCTAGGTTTTTAGTAAATTGACATTAATAATTTTTTTCTTAGAAAAGCAAGCATGTCACCTTGTTAAACACAATAAACACTCTTCAAATAGAAATTTTAATCAAAATTATTTAACCCATTTAAAAATAATTAAATTTTCAAAAATTAGCTATAGAATTATGTAAATTACACTCAAATTATTTATATGATTTTAAAAATATAAAAATAACATGAAAACTATTTCCAAGATACTTATTTTGAACGGAACCTTAAGTGAAATTTTTAAATGTTACAAATTTCAATTTTTTTAATTCAACATCATATGATGAATTAGTGGGACCATGACTCATTTTTACATTCTTCTTATTGTACCAAAGTTATGAATATAGTATTTATACATGTGTTTGTGAACAATGGCGTGAATTCCATCTTGGTTTTAAAAGTTGATGACGTTGAGCAGTCCTCTATTCCACCTAATTACATTATATCTCTTTCAGGTCTATTCTAAGGCTATCCCGTCTGTATAGAGGTATTCCCAATGGTCTCTTCCTATTGGGTTTGCCATTCAATACTCTGAACATGGTTCAATATTCTTCCATTTGTGCTGCATTTCCTGCCCACCATAATCTACGAGACTTGAATATTCTAGCAATGTCTTGTGACGATTACAGTGTATGTAACTCATCATTATTTAACCTCTTCACACTCCCCAGTAGTATCATCCCATTTTGGACCCAATGTTGTACTAGTAATACTAGTGATACTAGTAATAACTCAATAAATAGCCAACCACCCTGTGATGAATGTAGCGAAGGTGCTGCTTGTAGGATGAGTTGGTGTATCCATAGTGGTGGATTTGGCAGACATATGTGCACTAGCACCTTCTGGCTCAGTTAAGAAAGCAATGGGAAACTACCTCACTCCTTATTTCCCTAGTACGCCTCTTGAGTGCTAGCTTGACCTTACATCTGACGTTGGAACTGTTGAGAATCCAGCCAAGCATCAAGCTGAGTACTTTATATACATACCTGCCTTGAGGCAGGGTAGGAGAGGGGTTCAATCAAAATTTTCTTTTGTTAATTTGAAATAGATTACTAACTTTAAAAAAATAACTATCGATATAGGCTACTTAATTTTAGATATAGATTTTGGGCTATTGCATTGTAAGGACATTTTGACAATTACTTTGTACTGACTACACTTTAATGTATGCTGCACGGTGCTATCTCTAGATGGCTACATATAACTGGTCAGGGATGAACCCTGGAATCGAAAGGTATACACAAACTCTGTCGAGGGTCTGGCCCTGATACCTACTAATTGTCATGGAAAATGCCAGTAGAGCTGGGAATTGTCACTAAGTAAAAAAGGCAGGGCCAAATCGGTAACTGCAATATCCATCCAAGGTATAAAAGCTAGGCTACCTTGGAAGGAACTTGCGAGGATGGTTTGTGAATTTTAACTCTTGCTCAACTCATTGAGTGCTGAGCAAGTTCTACTATACAACTCTAACTTGGTATTTGGATTTCGAAGCAACATTACTATTTTATCAGTTTTTAAAATTTCACATCTTCGTTTCTTGCCCACATTATTGATATAGTGGTAAATATTAATATATTCCTCGCTTTAAGACGACTGACAAAGGTTTACTTATTATTAATTATAATTTGGTCTGGCACCTCGATGATGTCATTTTCCAGCTTATTGCTACTAAGGAGTTGTTTATCTCCCAGCTTCAAACACCATGAACTTATCGGAGCCTCTATCCCATTCACAAATTGTATGAATATTCCTGTAAACATCTCGTGTAATTTATGCAAGCAATTGTAATTGTTTTGTGCATCTATTAAACAGCATTTGGACCAGCACATGTGATGGATAATAGTGAGAGTGCTGAAGATAGTTGCAACAATCAATTTCAAATCTGTAGGATAAGAAGCACCTTTAATTACATTTATGATTTCATCATTTACTTAAGTTCCATGTTGTTGCTGAGCGGACATCATGAAATTGCATTCCAATTAATTACCATCACTTAAATATATGCAAACTTTTACTGTATTAATATTATATTTGTCACTTGACTACATGTACTTTGGTACTCATTACAAACACTAACCTAAAGAATATATACGTTTCTATTAAATATTGGTTCAGTTGTAGATATCCAATCAAACACAAAGACAGTTACAACAAAACAACTTATTTGAATTTAAATCAAATTTGTGAAATTTAGTAGTTGATTCTACTATGAAATTATTATTATTAGCATCACTATTTTCTATTTATGCGCCAATATAATTCAAATTCATTACAAAAACAGTCCAATTATTTATTAGAAAGTTGTTACAATTTTTTTTTATTTATGTACCATAATTTTTGGATTGTCCTCTCTTTTAAAATCTTGTTTATTTGTGTGTATGGATAATTTTGAAAGCAATATTAGTATTGTATTTCAGAGGATATAAAAAATTAATATAGCCTATACATTCCTAGAACTTTATCAATGAATACCTCTCTAAATTAATAGATATAAACTGTATGGACTTGTTATCATGGATAAATACTTTAGTTGTTTGTAATATCAGTTAATTATATACGTTTATAAGGCAAGTAGTAAGATATATAAATAAGTTAATTCATGCTTAACTTAGCTTAGGTCAGAATAGTTATAAGGACATATGAGCAAATTTCTATATCTTTCAAATCCATCCACACACTCTTTCGGGTTATATATATCTAATTAAAAACCCAGATGAAATATTCAAACTCATTCAAAAACACCTTTCCAAAATAAATATAAATTTACTTTCACGTATAAAAAAAACCTTTAACTAACCTCATAGGACTATAACTAAATTAAATACACCCTTCTTTAAAAGTTATTTTAAGAAATATACACAAGTTAATTACGTACGTATTTTATTTCTAACGTAAATTAATTTATTTAAAATGATTAAACATAGATTGATGATAATTAGTTTTAATACTAAAGTTTTATAATTGATAAGTGGAAAGGGGATTGAGGGGAATGAAAACATATATTTCTTATATTATTACAATAAAATTAAACACAATTTTTTAATTATTTAATGTTTTTGTTTAAAAAATCAAATATCCTACACCTATGATACATGTATCGGTTGCCACCTTCACTATGTACTAGATCTTATTTTGTATGGTTTGCAAGTATTGGAGAAGTCTAATTGTACTTGCTCACCATTAATAGAAAGTTAGGGATTAGAATTCACCTCTCATGCACCTGAAAGGACTTTAAACATGTGGTATTTACAGTATATTTTCCATTATTCCACAACGTTAATTCAGGTGAATTTATTTACAAATACCTTCCTCATAGCTATCCCTTAGATTAAGTTAGTAAACGAAACTAGTACTAAACGTTCAAATTAAAAAATTAAAATGGATTTAATTTCTTTATTTGAGATATTTAAAACGTACTTTCCGATCTATCTTATTATATTAGCACTCGATTTATAAACTAACTTAAATTTAGAAAAGACAAAAGATCTTTCCCTGGCTATTAATTCACTACGGGAAAGAAAAATCTTTTTACCAATAATACATTATTTGGCCATGCTGAGAATCGAATCCAAACATTTGATATCACAAGGCAAACAAAAAAATTACTAAATTTGAGAAGTTTTTATTACAAAATTTTAGTGGTTAAAATTGTGTTAGTGACTGTTGTGAAAGTCTGTAAAGCAATCATTCTACTTTAATTCTTAGAAATTGGTTCACATTTTTATAGCTAATTATTATTTTATTAGTCTTAATAGCACTGTATAGGGCGACTTAATCATTTTCTTAGAATTATTCGCTTAACCAGTGATAAGAAATAATTCAAGGAACTATTTTTTATAAATACAGCTAAATATCATTAATTGTCATATTTAACTTTAGCATGAGAAGGATGGCTTGGAGTAGGGATTTAGGAGACGTGAAAAAATGGCAGTGTTAGTAAAATAAATAAAATATTGCTTCAGTACAACCACAAAAATTAATTTTCTTCACATGATGATATCAACAGCTATTGTTGAATATCTGTCAAGGATCTCGTGAAATTTAATGACAACTTTACCTCTTCATTTAAAAAGTTTCTAATCTAAAGCCGCTGTGCTTATGACAGACAGTCAACAACTATTGATATCAATACGTGTAAAAAATTAAACTCTATATTTGTACTGGAGCAATATTTTATTTACTTTGGCCAAAAAATATTTTGCTATAAGAACCTCACTGGCAACTTCTCGCAATCTCTTCATCCCCACCTTTAACTATATAACTTGAAATAGGATGAGGAGGATGTATTTGAAAAATTACTACAAAAAATAAATTATCCTTCATATAATTTTCATTAGTAAATTTAACACCTAGATTAATAATATGATATGAAAGATAGGAAGGAAGAGGACATTGTAGAGTAATTGCACCCACATTCTTATGAAAATAAAAAGGGATAACCACATAAATAAATCTAATGTGAAAAACCACCCCCTGAGCAACCCTCCAAGATTCAAACCTCAACATTTTGATAATACAATTTATTGTATTACTGAATCCTTAAACTATTCTTAAACTGCAAGTGCACGGGAATATTACTTTTTTCAGCACTGCGTCTTACTACAAGTTCGGGTTATAAGTACTAATTACGCTAATGAGTAAGGTTGAATTTAGAGGAAGTGTACATGCATTTGTGTGGGGGTAAGAGTGGAAAGCAATTTAGAAAATACCACACATTGTATATCCAACCGGGATTCAAACCTAGATCTCCCCGTCATTGGCAGGGCAGTCTATTGTGAGAGTGATGCCTTAGACCATTCGATCGCCAAAGCAGATGGACACCCTATTAATACCCCAAATGTGCACATGACCTAGTATCGAAACTAACGCTCACCAAAGTCTGATAGTTGTCAAATGGACCACCTCAATCCAGGGTCAATTATCACTTCAGTTATTGTTAAGGTCCTACACATTAGCTTAGTCATGCCTGATTGTTGAATTAAGAGTTCCGGGTTCGGTTCACACCATGAAAGAGAAAATTATTATTTGTGAAATGTTGGTCTCCCTCTTTTTACAATGATTATTATTTGTTATATCACCACGTCTTATTAATTGTTTGGATTATACGCGTATGTGCTAATTACGCTAATGGTTTTAGGGATTAGAAAGGTTATATTGAGAGGAATTGTACCCAAATTTTCGTGGAGGGAGAGTGAAAAACTATTTCAGAAAACCACCCTAAGTACATCCGACCGAGATTCAAACCTTGATCTCCCCGTCATCGGCAGCTTAGCCCACTGCGAGAGTAGCACAGTAGACCTTGCGGCCACCGTAGAGGGATTTGCACGGTAGGTTGAACTGGGTGTTGTGCCCGTTCTATATTTAAGTTAGTAGGTCATGTACTGATATAACCAGTCAGTTCAGAATGTGCACGTGTAGAATATCTCAAATTAAATTTTAAAAATATATAATGTGGAAGGGGTAGCCTGCTCGTTAAAATAAAATTCCCTAAAATTCCTCTGTAAGGAGGAGAGTTTTTCGTTTCAAATCGACTTTAGTGAAGGCTTTTGAAATTGAATCTTATTCTGTCAAGTTAGAGGTAAACACACAAGTGATGCGACGTGGAGAGTTGCCAGGGCATGCAGAGCTTGTTAAAACAGCGCCTATTACATGTCCTCAACCACGTGGTCCCCATTTGACCAATCATACGTAAACTCTGCTTTACATAACTCACACTTGAAATGTATTTCCGTTTGTACCTGACCAATGAATGTTCTACTTTTTTTTAGCACCGCATCTTACTACCAGTTCGGGTTATATGTTTATGGACTAATAACGCTAATGGTTTTTAGGAATTAGGAAGGTTACATTTATAGGAATTGTTCCTGAATCTGAAAATGAAATTATATGAAAAACCATTTTGAAAAATAACCCTCAGTACATACGACTGAGATTCGAACCTTGATATCCCTGTCATCGGCAGTCTAGTTTAATGCGAGTGTAGCGCGTTAGACAATGCGGCCATCGAAATGAGTAGTGTTCTACTTAGTGATGACAGCAATTCAAAGGTATAGTTTAAATAAGCTTCACTTACCCTAGCAACATTCCACCACACGCCACTAAGGATACTATCCTGTGGGAACCCTGAGCAATGTTACAGAAGGTAACAATAAAGTAACTTTTCCCCCCCAAATTAGCTACATTTGCACTTTAGTGAATTAAGAACATTAGAGCAGAAAAGGGACCAGCTTCGGTGGCCGAATGGTCTTAGGCATCACTCTCGTGTTAGACTGACCTGCTGATGACGGAGGATTGGGGTTCGAATCCCGGTCGGGTCTTCAGAGAATGGTCTCCACTGTTTGATTTCCCACTCTCTCTCTAAGAATATGCGAACGCATCACCTCTAAAATGCATCCTTGCTA
Organism: Timema bartmani; assembly: GCA_902151455.1. Classification (NCBI taxonomy): domain Eukaryota; kingdom Metazoa; phylum Arthropoda; class Insecta; order Phasmatodea; family Timematidae; genus Timema; species Timema bartmani. The sequence goes on from CABFWB010000006.1 coordinate 256,353, forward strand.
ATCCCTACCCCATTAGATTAATTATCATACATGCGTATAACTTCAACAAGAAGTAAGACGCGGTTATATAATAAATAAAAAATGTAAAAAAGGATAGAGAAGACGGGTAGCTAAATACAGTATATTGTGCCCTAAAACTACGCACTTAGTTTAAGGTCGTAACATATTGACACCTTTTTAAAGTGTGACAGATAATATATAAAGCAACCAACATTTAAAAGATTCTCAGTATGAATTTATCATACAGATGTCAAAATCGACTGTTTCAAGAGATAGTTGAAGAACACATTCCTCATTGTGTGAATGCATGTAAATGTATCTTGTAGATTTCAGAAATGTTGTCATTAAATGTTGGGGCAATAATATAGATAAAAATATTTAATTGGGTCATTTTTCTACTGCAGGACCGTATTTTTTCCTTGTAACTCACTTTTTATAAATCATATGGATTTTAATAGCCTTAAATACATGTGTGCTATATTTATATACACTGCGCGTAGTTTTGTTAAATAGATTCCAAAAGTGTATTCAAGATCATTCTTGTCTTAAATATTGTGGCAATAAAGACATTTAACTTTGTCTACCTTTTATATTATATCATGTCAGACTTATTTTTATGATAACAATTTTTTAAATGGGATTAATACTATTCAAACATTTTAAAATTAGTCTCACTATAATAATTATTAAAGGAGGAATTAGTATAATTAGGTTTGAAATTGACTCAGAAAGCTTTTTTTTCGCTGGTTCTAGCTTATTAACATATTTACACTGATGAGGTATTAATGAATTATGTATAATCTAGAATAAATATAATCACCTTAGCGTGGAGGGAGATGTTAGCACCCTCTATATATCTCTAGCCGGGATTCGAGCCCCAAGATTCCTGTCATTGTAAAGCAAGACCAGACTTTAGCCTTGCATGCCCACCAATTTGGAATCTCTGACTTGAATTTCTTAAGTAGAATATTAATCTCTAATTAGTTTTACATACTCTCTCAAAGTGAAATTTTGTCACATATACTTAGTTTTCCTTAACAAAACTCCTTTTATCTATATAGATATAAGCCTGTCATTTTTAATGTCTTTGAATATTTTGTCATTCAAAATTAAAGAAAAAAAAATTGAATCAACACAAGATTATTCAAAAGTTTTGAGTCTTCCAGAGACAATAAAATAAGTCTTTTAAACAATTAAAAAACTTAGGTAGGCCTCATTTTTAAAACTATATATTTTGCTCTTTTTTTAAACACCACGCCTTAGTTCTCATCATTTTGGTTGTACGCTCTTTATAAGTAATTATAAGTAATTTATAAGTATTTATAATTATTTATAAGTATTTATAAATAATTTCCTAATTAACAAGCTTTCTGTTGTTGAAATAGCCTTTAGTAATATTAAATAGAATGTTTATTTTTTAAATGAAATTCCCTTACAATAGTCAATAAAACTAATTATTAAATTGTTTAACTTATAACATGATTAAATACTGGATTTGATTCTTATCCTTGGTTCATATTATTATTTTGTTCAATTATTTCTGAAAAAGTTTATAATCAATTTACAACTTACCTTCTGTGCTTGGCGAGCTGTCAATAATCTTGACTATGATGTCGTATCCAATCATAACTTGTTGGATTTATTATTATTGTTCAACCTAATGTGATTTAGCATTAATTTTCAAACTGAGTGATGGATTTATTCCTAAATATTTTCACACCTCATCCTAATAATTTAACAGTTTTAAAATGGTTGGTAGCCAAAATAAATATCAGAACCTAGCAAAAACTCTTGATTGTATCATATTTTTTAATTAAGAACATAATTAATAGTCCTACAAGTTATTATTTGTCATTTACGCTGTTTGATTGAAATTTTGAAAGGAAAATCATATCTATATTATTTAATTAACAAATATTACTTTCAAAATATAAATACTCTTAAATTAATATATTTGTTTGGTTTCTAAGATTGCCTTATTTCATGAATATATTCTGATGATAATCAAAAATATTCATATATATGATTATGCAACATAGTTTTCTATAAACGTTTAAGATTCTAAATTAACATAGAACAATCAATTATTTAAAACTGCATTCAAATAATATTTTGGGTTCGTAATCTAGAGTAAATATGTGAGCAATACACAAATAAATCTAAATACATTTTGTGTTGCTTGTATATTTCAACAATTAATTACTTTGAATTTGATTACTCTTGTTTATAGGTGGTACAAGTCAATTTAAAATGTATATAGTATTTTAAAGGTTACTCAAAGATATTAATTAATAGATGGAAAAATATTAGGACTATATTAAACAATGTTGGCATTCTATGTAAGTGTTGTGATTTGAAGCATTTGGCACAGTAACTTTTGGAAAATCTAGCTACGACAAATAATATGGCCCACTTGAATCGGCACATACCTGAATATTTTATTGTTATTTGAAGACGCGTTTGTAATAACATTCTACCTATGTGTTTGTCTTAATAATTAACATATTACAGGTAAATAAAATTAATAGAAATGGATAGCGGCTACTTAACGACCACACTTATAGTATTTATTTATATATTTGATTAATTAAAACGAAATATAATCAAGAGTCCCTATGCGATTTTCATTTGGAAAGGGAAGGATGCATGTGTGCAATGAAAGGTGTGCGTTTTATTTTAATTTTTTAAAGGAAACAGATTGAAACAAGTTTATTTTGCTATTTTCAATTCATTCATAGATTTTATAAATAATCTTAATTATTCCCAATTGGTTTCTACACATTTTAATATACTGAAGTATTTTTATTACGTTATTTTAAAACTCATGTTTACTTTAATATACACTTTAGATAAATTAATTTACATATCATTGCTTACAGGAATAATGAAAAAAAACAGTGGATTTTGTAAATAAGTTTCGCTTTATTTACAATATACATAGACAAAATAATAAAAACAACCTTGTGCATAGTGTTATGCACGACGAAAATATAATAAAAACAAATAAACATTTTCTATTATCTTGAAAATAACAGTGAGCGCACAGTACATGGATATTACTAAAACATCACATAATAATAATAATAATAATAATAATAATAATAATAATGGTTAAACTGCACGTCTTATGCTAAAATGCATAATGTTTTTTGACAGATACATTGGAACATACTGATCTGAAATTTCACAGTTTTATTTATTGAATAAATTTTACAAAATATCCTATAGAAAGTTATAGTTTATATTACATAATACATAATAGGAAGAGTAAAAGATGTGACCCATTTAGAATCAAACCTAAATTTCGAATGCAAAAATAAAATACGTTTTCAAAAGTACAGGCCTTGGTGTAGCCAAACAACTCAGATATTATATGCCGTATGATGTTAAATGAATAACATTGTTAACAAAAAGGAATAACCTGAAATAACAATATAGTTTTAGAATGATCGTGCATAAAAAATATTTAAGAACAAAAATGACAATACTATAACATATGTTTCAAAGTTATTTCCCTATAGTAATTATTATATTGCACATGTTTTGCCCACAGCATTAATTTGATTATAAAATATATAAACTTTATTTGAATACCACCTAGAAAGTTATTTTTTTTACCAAAATTTAATAGGCAATTATTTTTCACATTTAATTCACATAGTTAATTAAATCTATTTAATTTGTTTTGACCAAATATTTGAAAGTTTTTATTCCAACAGAAAAAAACATATAATAAATTCAAAGATGAAAATACAATCAATCACAATTTTTTATATTAATATTCTACAAAATGTTTATATGTAATAGTTAGCAAAACAACATTTTAAAATTTTAAAATAAAATAAGATAGCTAATTCCACCTTATCAGTTGAATAAAATATAATTTTCTCAACATTTTAAACTTACTTAAGTTAAATTCCACCATTATTAACGCTGTCAATAAATAGAAAACACCTTTTAAAAAAACATTACTCTAAAACATACGATTTGTTTAAAATTTTGAGTTCTAAGCAACAATATTGATAAAAATAATAACTTTAACAATTTTGTACAAAAATGTCCACAAACCTCCTGAGCTCTTTTTCAGTCGTTCAATAATTAATTCAAACTTTGAAGTATGAGTTTTAGATCAACACTAAGTAAGGGATATCGGGTTAAAACTCACAGAAACGATCATGGGCCAAATAATTTGGACGAAAAATTATTTTATTTTCTTGAAGTTAATTTTAAAAACATATTATTTATTAAATTGTTTTAATCAACGTGAAGGGTTTTACTCAATTCCCTTTTAAAATGAAGCTATGAAACATAATTTATGCTGTACATTCAAAATATAATATAATTTCATAAATATTTAATATAATGTGGTTACAATTGATACATAAAGTACTTTTAAGTATTTTCAAATAAATACAATACATAAAATATTAACGCTCAATTGACTTTTGTTTATTTTTATAATATTTTGTATATTTAAGTTGAAATATTAAATATCCATTCCATTAAAGAGAAGAAATTTTTAAGAAAATTAAAATTGAATGAAAATAGGCAAATATTTTTAGTAAACCAAAATTTATAACTTATAAAATATCATTTTAACAATTATGTCTCTTAATCTTTAAAATAACAAAATAATCACCCTTCAAACAAAATGAAAATTAGATAAGAGTAAGGTTATATGTGGGAAGTTTACTGTGTGAATTTATTATATTTATATATATATAATAATATAACATAAAATTTCTAGGAGTACTTTAGTAAGATTAGGAATCAAAAATCACTTTATTTGTGAAATACTTAAAAAAAACTTTCAGATTAGTTTCTTTTGTCATTCCTAATAAAAATATTAGATGACTTATGAACATTCTAGTTCCCAAAATGATACATAGTTTTGTTTCTAATAAACTAGTATTTTCAAACAAGTGAACGAATGTTTATTTTCAACTAATTTAAATTAATAGCAGTGACTTAATTACAATGCCTCAAAATACAAGAGAATTTAGTATTAATACCCCGGATAGTTTACTTTTTATTTTAAAAAATCAATAAAAGTTATTGTGAAATAACTAACAATATCCATTGACATAAAAATTGCTTTTTTCTTGTAATTTTCAAAATGTAAACTTAAATATTTCATTCTTTGGTAACAGGCTACAATATAATATGTACTGGAAAGTAATTCAGACAAAATGTATTTCTTAATTTTAAGGAATGTGGTCTTAAAATATGGTGTAAAATTATCTTACTTGTACCTCCCCCCTCTTAGAAACATATACAAGCACACAAACACAGGGGCTTTACAACCATTTAAAAAGTTAAATTTTTGGGTGTTTTATAGGCTTTATAATCTTTCTACCACGTACACGAAAGCACATGAAAACAATTCATTACGCGACACTAGTGGCTTCTAGATACTGGTAATTTACAAATTACTAAACAGTTATAGGCCTACATAAACCGTTTGATGGGCTGATACTGGGATTACAATCTCGAAAATTGTATCAAGATAATTAGTTTAAGAAAATGTTATAATGCTTACTGTTTTATTTTGGATTTCAAGTAAAAACTTCAAAATTATTTATGTATTTAGACAACTTTATTTTTTTATGTTATTTACTGTGATTGGGGATATACACCAACATTTTATTTGTAAAACGATTTACTAAATAAAAACCAACTCGAGTCATGTTATATTGACTCCTACAACATCCGTTTCGTTAGGACATTTTAATTCGGATAAGACTAGCTCTGTTATATCATTTCATTAAATAGAAAGAGCTCGTTACAAAATAGTTACAAGATGCATGATATAACATAAAATAATCAGCCTTTTTTTTTAAGAAAAAACATTAAGTAGGCTCCTTTCAAATATACAATATTAACATTTAATTTAATAAGCTTATATGTTTTTAACATTATTAACATAGTTTGTAATAGTTTTTAATTAATTATTATAATTTTAAACTGTTTCCATTATCACACATACCACACACATATGACTCACGCGAAGATATTGAATGATACAACGTTCTTAAAGAAGGTATCTACATTTTCCTCTTAGGTTTATTTCATCAGTACCTATAGGAAAATATATTTTATAATATTATAATCAATGAGAATTCACTTTAACTATGTTCTTACATTTGACATGATCACGTTTGAGTTTTGTGCGAGTTGAGATAACGGGGTTTGATATCATTATATTACTTCCGTTAAATTATGATCTTAACTAAATACTTATACCAAAATACTCCATGGCATGAGCCCTCAAGCAAGCTATACCAACCGAGTGACTGTCATATGTTAGCAAAGATAGTGCCAAAATTTGCGAGTATAGGGTTTCATGTGGTCAGCACAACGTTTCTAGGCCGGAGGTGGTAATTCTTAAATTATGTTGCTCCTCAACTGTCATCACGAGGTTAAAATAAATATACAAGAAAAGTTCAATTTTAATTTTTTCCAATAATTTGTTTTTTATATTTTAAGCTTCTTACGGAAAGACTATGTTTCAGAATTAAAATGTGTTCAACCTCATCGGTGGGTCATGTGAACTAAACGCCACCATCGTATAATCTGACTTGCTAGAGACGAGTAAGATGGGTGAACAGGGGGTGGTTTTCTCTTAATGGTTTCCAACTCTCTTTATTTTAAATTCCGACGTCATCATCCTTACTTCATTAGAGTAATTATAATGTATATAGCCATGGTGGGTAGTAAGACTCGTTGTGAAAATATAATATAAACTTTTATAAAAATATGTAAACATTAAAGGCTAGTGAAAATACACAAATTACTTTAGTAAACTGTTTATTTTTAAATCCTGTTAAAGTTTAATCTGAAATAATTTTTTTATATATAATTCTTCTTAGTTGAAACAAGCTTAAAATAGAGTTTTTTGTTTCCAAATCAAAACCAAATGATGGTTTTAAGCACGCTATTTGAAAATTCCTGTGTGTATGTTCAAAAACAAAATTTATGAGACCATTTAGATTTCGAGACCATTAAAAAAACACTTCCTAATCATTTANAAATAACTATTCAAATATGGCATTGACCACCGTTAGATTCCTTTCAATAAGAACAGTTGTGTATATACAACATATTTGTGATAATATAATGCATTTTGAAAGTCAAAATATTTATCACTACATATCTTACACAATTAACTATAATAGATCACTTTAAGGTAAATAAAATTGTTCCAACTAGTTTTACTATTAAAGTAACAAAAAAAGTCTAACATTTCCTTATGAAAGATATTCGTTCATTATAAATTAAATCTACCTATATCAACTTTTACGGTGTCACCAAGTCCTTTTCTAGGCTTGTTTTAAAAACCTTGAAACTATTTTTGCATCCTAGAATTAATGAGATTTTATTTACTCTGGGGTTGTGTACTTTACTAATTGTTTATTTATATCTGGGCCATTGAATAATTATTTATGAATATTCTTTGTCACCACCTTAATATAAGTCACGATTCCCACTATTCTTCTGTACGTTCTAATAATTTATTAATTTTTTTAATTATCGTAACGTAGATAAAATAAAAGGAAAACCTATTGAAATTGTTTTGATGTTGCTGTTTACGATGAATCTAATATATAAATATATGCATTTTAATTATTCTCACAATCGCAAACATTCTCTGTTGAACTGAAAACCAAATAGGCCTACAATTTATTATTTACATTAATCTTCATCCTTATAATATGTAGTTGATCATAATTTGAGGTCATTAAATATTTTATACTGAATAAAAAGAATCTGACAAATAATTTAAAAAAATTCAAGACAGTATTTTTATTTCATAGAACTACTCTGAAAAAATAGTTGCTTGCGGACAACAGTGAAATATTATTTTTGGATCAGTGTGTTATGCCTAGTTGTATTTGATACTGAGTTTCTAAATAAACTATACTCTCTTCAAAGTGGCACACAAACCAAGAAATGGCACATCAATTTTATATTTAATCCTCTTTTAATCATGTAAAAAATCTTAACGATCAGCTTACCTAAAGAACGTTGTCAAGATGGACGTTAAATTGCACTAGTTTAGATCAGAGCGCGATGGTTTAATGATGAGTTTCTGTATTATCTTCCATTTCCTTACAGCTTTTGATTCATCCACGTACTTAGTCCTTCTTTCCTCACACAAAAGATGGGAATCATCGTGACAAACCCAAACGCCCACTTTATCTTACTTTTTTTTTTCCAGGATATCCTTGTTTAAGTCGCCACACCCGATGGAAACTGGTGGTGATGATGATGGTGATGATGGCCGAATACAACCCCAGAGAAGGCCATAGGTCACTGATGGTGTTTGACGGAGATCGCCCCGTTGGTGGTCGGGGTGGCGCCGTGGTGGTTCTGGCCGGGCACCACGTGGTGCGAAGGGTGGTGGTGATGGTGGTTCTGATTGCTGGCGCTGCTGTTGTTGTTGTTGGCCTGCTGCGCCGCCTGACGCTGCGAGTTCTTCTTGTTCTTCATCCTCCTGTTCTGAAACCAGATCTTGACCTGCCTCTCGGTGAGGTTCAGGTTCCTCGCCAGCTCCCAACGTTTCTGTTTCGAGACGTAAGCGTTGTAGAGGAACTCCTTCTCCAGCTCTAATGTCTGGAACTTGGAGTAGGGCTTGCGCTTCTTGCGGACGGTGACCTGGCCGGTCCATTCTAGGGGGTTGGTGCCGGATCCCACCCCCACGTGCATCCCAAGGGAACCTGCGGAGAACAGATTGGGCGGGGAAGAGCCCCACATCACTTGACACCATTAGATTGAAGGACCAGAGGTCTTGGAAGGCATGCGACGTGGCTCGTCCAAGGAAGGCTATATGCTCTTTGGAGGAAGATAAGGTACATTTTGGAAAACTGTTATTTACTCTCTTAAATTTTCAATTTATCGATAGTTGTTTTGTCCATAGCTCTGATTAAATTTAATTAATTAATGTTTATATTTCAGGGATGCGTTCAATTAATATATTTATTTGGAGTAATGTAATGAGCACATTGTTCCTTGGACGAGATCTTGGGGTTAGTAAAACTCATATCACACTATTATAACATAAAACATAATTAAAAGCGTACATAAATAGACAGATAAGCTATAAACAATACAAAGCCAAATTCTAATGAGCTACACAAACAAAAATATAATTTTAAATTAGATAAGCAGAATACATTTTATAATAAACAGTTCATTCACAAAATATCTGGGATGTAAAAAACAAATCCTTGTGACTCGTTTTCAAAGTTTCTTTGAAATAAAACTTTTATAATGATTACCGACCATATTATTAAATACATTAAAATGTTCTGTTGGTACTACTGGCAAGTTAATTGATGAAATAACTTAGTTTTGCCTTAAACTCCTTATTGTTTTCAAAATATAGAATACAGTTAGTAAAACAAGCCATAATTTCATAGAACGTATTTGTATTTTAAATATTGATGATCAAGCTGACAAATAGTGGACTTTTTTTTTGCACATTGCAACTAATTATTTATATAAAAGTAAATATTAAGTCCTACTACTTTAATATATATCTACTCACGTAACTATAGCTTTATACTATTTGGTGATAGCTTACGAGGGATTCACTGGAATATCGAGTTAAAAAACAAAGATAACAGTTTGAGGTGGTCAAGCCTAAACATATTTTTACGGATAGTTAATATCAAAGTAGGCCTAAGCATAGATGTGTTGATAAATATGTCTTAATTGACAGTATTGGGACCTACTTCGTTTACTGCATGGTATAAGGCGTCACTTTCGCAACAGACTGGACTGCCAACGAAGGGGAGATCGGGGTTAGAATCCTGGTTGGGTGAATTGAGGGTGGTTTTACCAAAATGGTTTTCCACGCAAATGCGGATAAGCTTCCACTAAATTTAACCTTCCTCATCCCTAGCTCATTAGTGTAATTATTCTGTATGTGTATAATATTAACAGGTAGTAGGCCTAAAACGCGGTGCTAAAACAACAGTATATATATATATATACTACTACATATATATATAAGATATTTAAATGCTTTTTTTTTAGCAATATAAAGAGTCTATACATTTTAAAGTGTGGCTGGGTTTTCTAAGTCGTTGGACACGCATTGCATTACATATGGAAAATAAATTAGGCTAAATTTAGAATTGGAATTTGTGTGCCAATTTATTTCTCACTATCATTTCCAATATTATTCTCATACTAATGCTGGCACACTTCCTCTCTAATACCCTCCTAATCCTCCCTCCATCACTAATTATCCCGGTGCTAATTGTAACAATTAATATTTTAGTTATTTTAGTTATCATTATAAGCCTGATTTTTCCTTTATTTTTTATAAAATAGTTTTTAAGAATATTTAGACCTTAATTTAAACCTATTTATAAAATGTGTGGCAACAAAAATGTATTTTAATCTTGTCTATGACTCCACACAACTAACGTACTTTCTTAATAATTATTTTTTCTAGCACCACGTCTTACTACTCGTTCGGGTTATACTCTTATGTACTAATTATGCTAATTGTTTTAGGGATTGGGAAGGCTATATTTAGATAAAGTGTATCCTAGCTTGCGTGGAGGGAAAGTAAAAAACAATTTTGGAAAAACTACCCTCATTACACCCGACCAAGATTCTAACCTCGATCTCCCCGTAATTTCTTAATTGTGCTAGCTAGTATCATACCGCATGTTCCAGTCAAGAATGTTGCCTACCTGTGACGTCACGGCTGATTAGGATAGGATTTCCCGTGTCAATAAATTTACTTTTTACTCAGCGAGTTTTAAAGATGTAACGTTGAAACAAAAACCATAAACTCTTAAATAATTCTAAAAATAGTTCTACAGTTTCTCAAAACTATTATTTTTATCATTAAGTAGTTTTTTGTAAACCTATTTTTTATAAATCCTCTACAACATAGACTATTTGGCTTAGTCCCAAAAATGACCTGTGGGAGTATTCCTGCCAGGATGTAGATTAGAAAAGTCCATGGAAACATATGTATATCTAGAATAAGAATCAAGTAAAAGGTAAAATTAAAAAGTAAGTCAATGTTTTCAAGGCTAAGATATTAAAATGGCTGTCTAAACTCGTTAGAGGAAGAGGGGAAGTGTTATGAGCACATATACAAGAGTCCCCTTAGGGTGAACTTCTCATTTTCTTCCCTTTATTTATATATTGTACATAGGGGTCTAAGTCTGACAGTGCTTAGACTGCTTAGGTGCGTCAAGTTAAGATAAAACCCGATTCACAAAATAGTTTCGTAATCTCCAAATCAGCAACGTCGTTAACTGCATTTTACACTACTTTAATACCACGAGAATAAAAGGCTGAATATGATGAAATTACACAAATTACGTCTTAAGGGTTGATATAACAAAAAATATATATATAAACTATCCTGTGTACCTCATGAGAATTAGACCCCTGCCCTACTGTGTCAGAACCCGGTCGGCATGCCATTAGCTTTGAATGTACTGTTTTATTCAAACAAATGTTATTTGGGTCTGTTCACATTTCCTGAGGACTCAGATAATCCGTATACAAGTTTATCAACTATACAGGTTTTTACCGTTATATTTTAATAAGATAAACAGTTACGGTTTTAATATCACACCGACGCTTAGCTATGCATTTATTAAACACATCATCTTGTTTAGGTTTCAACTAAACTGCCAAGTAGTTTTGACATTTTTTTTAGTCTCAAAATAAATGCTATACTGCTTAAGTTATATTCATACTCTTCCCCATACAACGCTGGTGACAACACTTAATAAATCATTTCTCAGTTGTATTTTGTGTTTCTTTTATTTAGGTGCTTAACATGATATTTTTTAATCACAAGGTTTAAATAAATTCACAGTTTAGAAAGTAACTTAACCTAGGACAGAATGACTAGCACTACACACTTAACCCTAGAGCGCGGATAACTAGGCCTATATATTTGGATAAAAGGATGAACCCTAGCACAAACAATTAATATTCTCGTCAGCACCAACCTAAATCGAACAAAGGGCCTCTAAACTTGTGGTCAGCTACTCTAACCATTTTACCACAAGATATAGCTTTAATATTGCTACTTGAGGATAAAATCAAATTCTACTCAAGTTAAGGTAATGGCTGTATTAGGATAAGAAATGTCCATTCAAGATTTCAAATCAACTAATTTAATCTAAATATATTGTAGAGCATCCAGGTCCTTTTAATTAAAAATAAATAAATTTAGTTTTACAAATGAAAAGAGATTTTATTTGAAGCAACTGTTACTGTTTTTAATTTAATTATTGAATCTATGTGCACTCTTAAGAGTACCTGCTAAAACAGGTAAATATAATTAAACTATAGGCAACATTGAACAAAAATCTCCACATTTATTTCTAAGCTGCCAACATTGATCAAATGTCACTAGTAAAAGTCCACAGAATTCATCCGGTGATGTATAAATACAAAAAAGTGGATTCATATTATTTTTGAATTCTTGTCAAGGGGTTCTTTCGACTATGGTTGTACAAATAATTTATTATATTACCTTCACTGGCGCTAACGCTAACAAAGTCGTTTGTTAAATCAGTGCCGTGGAGGCTTGGATTCAAATCACGTAGGCCTAGAGATATATTACAGTATATTTTTCCTGAATGTTTTCCCACTCTTCCTTCACCCAACTACCTTAACCCCATAAGATAAATATACAGATATGTTTAAGTTGGGATTGGAGAGGACTCGAGTCAAAGACAGTGTTTTTACAGTTTTTTGGCCAAAATAAATCAAATATTAGTCTAGTTGAAAGACAGAATTTAATTTTCTTCACATTATGAGTTCTACAATCATCTTTTTGACCAGTGGAAATAGACTTTTAGCAGCTCTTGCGGAACAGAGCGTTGCCCAGGATACACCTATGAAGGTTGTCTACAGGTCATATCCGCAATGAGATGATTGTGAGTATGAAGGTGTGAAGCGAGGATTGATCTTACATCTAAATTAGGTCTAACTAACCAAACTCTGGTGACCGTTTGGAATACTCCCTTTTCTGAAAAAATACCAATATTACCAGCTGGGAATCGAAACTGGGACCCCTAGGCTGTCAGCAAGGTGCATAGACCACTAAGGCACGGGGTATATTTCAACAGTTATTTAATATATGTCTAGGGGGTACTGGAATTTAATGACAACTTTTTCTCTTAGTTTAAAAAGTTTGTCATCTAATGCCACTATGTTCATGGCAGATATTCAACAACTGTTGAAATCACCATGTGAAGAAAATGAAACTCTATGTTTCTACTGGAACAGTATTTTATTTATTTTGACAAAAAAAAAGTTTTGCTACAAATATATTAAAAATAATGCCCTTAAGTCACGTCCCTTACACCCCTACCTTAACGACCAGAAAGACGTGGAGCACGCGTATAGGTGAGAGCACTGACAAAGGCGCTAATCTCGTCTAGTCTGGTTTTTCCATTGATGGGAAAGTCAGGGAGTTAATTCCACCTAGGTGCTCTAAGAATGGGTTTCCTTAGTAGTCATACTCTGCCCCCTCTCGTATGGGTGTTTTTTTCCTTTAAATTTTTCATTTCTAGCCCTTTTCCTATAAGAATGATTAAATATGGATAGCATGAAGAGTTATAAATACACGGAGATCAAAAGAAAAAAAATGGATGCCAAATAAAAATATGGTTAGTCATATATGATTTCTCATACTATTTCAGAACAATTTTTTAATGGGTTATCTTAAAGCCACTCTCAAGTGATTCTTTCTCCGAAAATCAAGTATAAAGTATTACTTATTATGTAAAAAAAATCCTCAGGTTCCCTTTGTGAGCCAAATCGTTAGAGTAATTTTTGAAACATTTCAAATATGATAAAATATTTATAGCTAGCTAACCACCCTTAATTACGGAGGTAGAATTAAAATAAAGATTTATCCTCGAGGTGTATTTTTATAAATTTAAATAAATAAAGTTTTAATGGTATCCATGAAAGTTTTAGGCTCTAGCCTCAATAAAATACAAACAGAATGGTAAGATCCACTATTTTGAGTCCGGGAGCACCTATATTGTTCATTTATGTCATAATATCGAGGTGGAAAATATTTGTGATCACAATATTTTGTAAATAAATTAAATAATGATATATAAGGTGATTTGAAAACATTTTGTAATCGGGTAAGGTGAGTAAAATCGTATGATTTTATAAGAAATTAATTGTAGATATGTATATAACTAGTATAGCTTTCTGTATTAAAATATGGTTTTATCCTCATCAAGGAGTCAATGATGAGAAGATGTATTAATATAATAAACACAAAATGAAAAAAAAAGTTAGCAAAAGTTTTAATACAAATAGATCTTACAGCGAAACAAAATTAAATTGAAAGTTAAAATTGGTGTAAATGATTGAACAATTGTAAAATGTAAGTATACATTAAAATGCCAATGAAAAAATTATTTTATTGTGTCTGTTCTATTTGTTAGTAAGTGAGTTGCAATTTTTCAAATGAGAAGAAAGCAAAGAATCAAAAGTATTGCATTGAAAAGTTAAATAATTTATGAATTGAGTATCTATTCTTTACCTGAAATAACTTTTTTTCTTTGGGAATGATAGATGGTTTGTCTACCAGCTGAATAGTGGTTTCGAGTTTAATTGATTGTAAAGTTGACTTTTAGATTATAAATAATATATTTTACATGCTAAACGTCTGAGAGACACTAAGATGTTTTGCTCTCACCTAGTATTCGTCTAGCTCGACTAAGAATGGTGCAAACGTGTTCGATGAATTGTAAGAAAACGTCACATATATTTAAGATTGGAAGAATTTATTGAAAGCTTCCAAACGAAGACACAAGGGAGGCAAATTGATGTGTGACTTTGAAGAATTCGCTGAGCAAATAAACGATAATTACTGAACATTACGAGGAGTCAATCTATAATAGGGATTACCTTTCAGAAAATACAAACCCAAAATATAAAATATTTTAGCATTTATTTGTATTATTTTATATTTATTGGTAATATATATCAAAAGTGAATGCTTTAGATCACATGACCTGTTGTATGAATGCTAGAAAGTATATTTGGCAAAGTTTTAGCTTTCTGTTGAAAGAGGAGCGTAGAGTCACTATTTTTTGGAGATTTTATAGTAAAAAACCCTTTTTGGAGAAATAAAATAAAATATAGCTTCTGTATATACTTTTAGTTTTAGTTTTTATCCCAACAGTTTTTGACCATTGACAGTTGACATGTTGTAAACGGAACATTTTTTCTTAGTTTTAAAAGTTTATCTTTAAATTATATTATGCCCATGATCAATATTAAAAAACTAATGAGAATACTATACATAGAAAAACAAACTAAACGTATCCACTGAACAATATTTTAGTCATTTCATACAAAAGAGTTTTGTGTAGGAATAACTGAAACAATAATTACCTTTACTAACACTCCCATCCATCCCACCTCTAAATACCGTTATCAACAGTACGTGGTACCAAAATGCGTCATGATCTAAAAGGGGTGCTTTCCCTTCGATGGTAAGTTAACGTGCTATAGGTTGAATTTTTTTTACTTGATTAATTTTAGCACCGCGTCTTACTACCCATTTGGTGTATACGCCTGTGTAGTAATTAGGTTACTCTGATAGAATAAGAAAGGTCGAATTTAAAGGAAGTGTATCCGATTCGATTTTGCGTGGAGGTAGAGCGAGAATCCATTTAAAATAAAACACCCCCAGTACATCTGACCGTAATTCTGACACCGATCTCCCCATATAAGCAGTCTAATCTACTGCTAGAGTGAAACCTTAGACCATTTGATCATCGAAGTGGAGACCGTTAAAGTAAGGTTTTAAGCTTTCACCGCTAACGGAGGAGGCTTGTATATTTTTAAATAACACTAACTCTCAACTAGTCCAGGTATAAAAACAATTTATTACAAATTGACATTTCTGTCAGCTATTAAAAGTTATTAGATCTACTCTCATATATTCATACGTCAAGTCACATGCATTGCCGTTGTAGCTTTGTATATATATCTCTTCAATGCCAATAAAATAATACTAATAATACAGTAAATTGTAATCAATGTTAACCGTAAAAAATATGTCTGTATTTTCTAAAAGGTTCACCAAATTTCCATGACTAAGAAAATCAAGGTATTGGGCCTATTATAAATTCACGGTGCTAAGGAAGACAAAAAAAATTACATGAGTTCCTTAAAGTTGACAGCACCCCAAACGGCACAGATGAGACCCATGCAAGGGCGTGGAAAGCTAAATTTCTAGGGAAAGAAGTTTGCGAGAAAAAAGGTTACTATACTTTTAGCTGATAAAATGTGTATATAAAGTTAATATAAACATGTGTCCCATTTGATCTTGTTTCCTAGTTACGGTCATGTTTGTACTCCAGTGATGTGGAGCTGTTTTACATTACAGACAGCGCGCGGTCAGCCATTTAGGCCTACTGGTTTGAATAAGCCATTATAACGTCTAACTTGCAGCACAGTATCAATTGCACTTGCCGAGAGAACCAACACGAATAACCAATAAAACATACCTGCTCAACCGGTCTAGAAATATCGAGAACGCTATACAAACAGTTTAGTGGATTCACTTGGCTGTAGCTCGAAAACAAGCTCAAATGGGACACAAGTTCGTATGAACTTTTTTATTATTTTTTTGTCTCCTATCTATGCTGAAGTGAGTCCTACATATTAATGTGCACCCTGTGGATATATATAACGGTATATTTGGACATCACCCCTGACACCCGAATTTATACGCCCTTGGCCCTATGTCAATAATTATTGCTGAATTTGTGCCACACCAATATTCTGTTCTCATAATTTGAACCGCTGTAATTTTAGTGAAAACTCCAAAAAAAAGTTGACCCAACTATGTTTAACTGGTCTAATGGGGACCAAGTTGATGAGTACATATTACAACCCACCTCGGTGGCGTAGTTAGCTAACGCGCTATTTTCATGCTAAGCTAGACTGCTGAGGACGGGGAGTTCGAGGTTTGAATCTCAGTCGGGTGAACTGGGGGTAGTTTTTCCTAAATGGTTTTCCACTATCCCTCCACGCAAATGTGGGTTTAATTCCTCTAAATTAAACCTTCCCCATTCCTAAAGCATTAGCATAACTAAGCGTATAAACCGAACGGTTAGTAAGACGCGTTGCTAAATAAAATAAAAAACATTTTACAGGTACAGTTTTAGCAAGTTCTGCTTATCCTGGCAACACACCACGACACACCACCACTAGCTAGTGGCATAGAGACAGGTGTCAGCTTTCTGCTTGCTGATAAACTCGCACAGTTTGACAGACATGCAGTGACACCTATCTGTGGGGCAGTGAACAATCGTAGAGCGAAGTTACTTTTCTAAAAATAAACTAATAATCTTAGTTGAAGTTAACATAGCCACTGCCTATGAAGTACCAAAGAAAAGACAGATCCATTACATTGTGTCGTGTTGTGTCAAATTGGGGTAAAGTGCATTGAGAGATTAGACCTGTATTTACCTGCATTTGCTTGCACAATCATGTTGTTAGTAAATAGCTTACATAGAAACAAAAAAGGAAACGCAGCCGTAAAAATGAAATAAAAATATGCCCACTGTTTTCTGCTTAAATAATACTTTGACAAAAAGTTCCCAGGTTCGATTCATGTGTTCAGATAATATTTTTTTTTATCATATATTGCTTTTAAGTTTTAATGACACTTGATAAAAGGGTGCTGAGTTCTATTCCCGTGCCTAGGTGATATTTTTCATCATGCACAAGTTTAAATGAAAGCTTGACAAAAGTGTTCCCATGTTCGATTCCCGTATTTGGTTGCAATTTTTTTTAAATAGGTCTACGGATCAAAACAATTTATCATCACTCTTGAATTAGACTGAACTTCTGGTTGCGGGGAGATTAGGATTAGAATCCCGGTTGGGTCCACTGAGGGTGGTTTTTATTTGTTTTCTTCTCCCCTTTCACGCAAATTCGGCTACAATTCCTCTAAGTTCAACTTTCCTTATTCCTAGCACATTAGCAAATATAGTTCATACTAGTAGCCTATAACTCAAAAGTGTAATGAGACGCAGTGACAAACAAAAAGCTTTGTGTAAAATTTACATAAATAGTTAAGCCTTTCTATAATACTGAAATATAAATTAAACAAGCATGACTTTACTTTCTCTAATCTAACCGAAAAATAAAATGTATGACATTGTTTCACCTTGGAAAACTTGATATTTCAACGGCACTCATGCACACACAAACAAGTATTTGTAGTTCGCATGCACTGGACTAACAGTCTAAACATCTACAAATGACAGCGAGAGGAGACTTTGTTGTGTTGATTGAGCTTTTGCCCTACACACCAATAATAATAATAATAATATAATATTTTTACAATATATTATTTTAGATGATTTTTTCGAGTTAGTAGACGGGTGTGTTTAACCACCCAGTAGTACTAGAAAAAGAAATTATGTATAGATATAACAGCAATAAACATACGTCGTTGTGCAACTGCCCTTTTTTACTCAAAGTAATTACCTCATTACTTGTTTCTCCTTGAGAATGGATAACATTCTATGATTTGTAAAATGACCTTCAAATGTAGTTGCCACTCAAAGAGCTCACCTGCAGAAGTTATTTTTTTAATTTGTTCATGCATAGCTTCTCATTACTCCCCCCATTCGCCCTGAGCTATCAGGATAGTTACATTAGTGGGATAGAACTCACATTGGTGAGCAGGCGGACTAAATATCAGGCTCATGGTTAGTTAGGGATGGGTTCTCGGGAAACTGTAGTACAAACATTTTCCATCTGGGTAGCCACCCAACCCTACTCTGGTTTATTGCTGGTGCAGAGGTTAGGGTTCGAATCCCAGTGGGGTGTACTGACCGTGTTTTTGCTAAATTGTTTCTCCACCTTAATCTAAGGTTACCTTCCTCATCCCTAACTTATATTTTTTTAGAACCGCCTCTTTCTATCCGTTCGGGCTATATGCCTATGTACTAATTAGACTTATGGTTTAAGGATTAGGAAGATTTCATTGAGAGGAAGTGAACCCGAATTTGCGTGGAAGAGAGTGGAGAACCATTTAGGAAACCACCCTCGGTGAACCCAATTGGGATCGAACCCCAATCTCCCCGTCTTTGGCAGTCTAGTCCAACACGAGAGTAGCGTTAGACCACGCGGCCACCAAAGCGGATCCTAACTTATTAACTTTTTTATTTCACCGCGTATTAATCACAGATTCAGGCTATACGCATATTATGATAAATACTCAGGGTAGGGATGAGAAAGGAAGCATTTTTAGAGGTAGTCTACCTGCATTTGCGTGAAAGGAGAGTGGGAAACCATTTAGAAAAAAAAGCTTCAGTGGACCCGACCAGGATTTGAACCCCGATCACCCCATCCTCATCAGGGTCAAGATATCATTTTTCGACTAATTAACATATCCAGTCCCCCAGAGGCTACATTAGTCAAATATAAGAACCTTAAATCTCTGGGGGTTTTATGAACAGAATCGGTATTTTTTATATTTAATGGAATGAATTAGTAAACTAACGAATCCACACATCATTTGTGAATGAGTTTCGGCAAGTAAAAATGTATCTTAAAATCCATAAATGGCTGTAGTTATCCACCTAACATGATGTAGCACGAATAAATTATTTACGAAAGGGAGGTCTACCGAGAAATAATATTGTAAGCTCAATTAGTTCCCTATAATCCTTCCTACATTGACTTTTTTGCACATGATTTGTAGTGAAATTCTGTAATTTTGCTTAATGCTGTTCGAATATCTTTATCTTTAACTCCAGGATTTGTATTTGCACTATCAATTCCTATTCGTACTTGCTGAAAGCGCTTAAAAATACCAACATTTGGTCTTGAGGAAGAAAGAAGAATTTATTATTTAAAAAAACAACATGATGTGAACCTGTAAGTGAACTATACCGACCGAGCGGTCGCTGCCACCAGTGATAAGTGCCAACATTTGTGGATAGAGGGTGTCATCTGGTCAACAAAACGAGCTCTCCAGTCGTTAATCTCAGTTTTCTAAAGTGGATCTGTTATTTATTACTAAAGTAGATCCTCATTTTGTCCTCAAAAGGCTAAGTTTGACCCCGTTCCAGACCCACTGCTTCATAAATAAATTTTGGAAGCATCAGGGTTCGAACTGGAGACATCTGAATGTGTAGCCAGGAACTCTTAGTACTAAACCACAGAGGCAATATTTTGATCAAAAACACAATCTAAATATTGTTGGTAAATATGACGTCAGCAAGACAGGTAGCCTACAAGAGTTTCCTAGTTGCTTTTCCACTACTGTACAGTACCCATAGACTTTGCCAGTAGGCCCATTAGATGCTGCTGTGCTGAAATAAAGACCTTGCACAGCATTAGTGACTTCCCATTTATTTCACAGTTCGTAAAAATCATATCCTTGATTTTGTCCTGTTGAGGCTGACAGTTGAGGAACTCCAAGAAGTTGTTCAAAACCCTGGCCAGTGACAATAACTGGCCGACTATCAATTCACTGGCTAACAGCCATTTTGCATCTGGTGTGTGATACATCAATTAGTCGCACTCTGTGTTTGGATGCAATATATGATGAGAGACGTTCTAAAAATAGTAACTAGATGGCAGGACAGTTTAGTTGAGGGGGAATGGTACTGCCATTGGCCGTTAGAGGTGACTCAGCTAGCCACGTTAGCCCTGCTGTTTAGTGCGTGTTGAAACTTGGATGGTGTTTGTCACTTTGTATATTTCTCCTTATTGATACCTTAGTTTGTGTTATTGTGTGTTTTTGCTTTTCCTGTGTGAACTAGAGAGACGTTCTGATATTTTTAGGTTATAGTTAGTACAGTGTTCTTAACGAAAAGGCAACTGCTAAACTTCGTGGTTGTGTAAACCACCTCGATAACTTTTGCTATGTATGTGGTAAGTTCACTCCAAAAACCCAAAGAAAGCCAATCACTGACTTATTTAAGAAGGCTTATAAACTGTACTTTAGTTGTGCTCTTAGAGATCAGGATAAACCCTTTGAACCTCATATTGCTTGAATAGCCTGCACAGCTATCCTTAGAGAATTGATGAAAGGAAACCGCCGAGCCATGCCATTTGCTGTTCCAATGGTTTGGTGTGAGCCAAAAGATCATATAGACTGTTATTTTTGCCTGACAAATATTGCAGGACATTCCAGCAAAACTAAACATACAATTAAATATCCTAATGTTTCTTCAGTTCAAATGCCTGTGCCTCATGGGGAAGGCCTACCTGTTCGTGCTTGTCATTTGCCAACCACTGCAGCAGAACCATCAGAGGAAAGTGAATCAGAAGATGCACGACCTTTGGAAGAGTACATCCCTTAAAGTGATGACAGATCACCTCACCTCATAGAACAGAAGGAACTGAACGATTTGGTCCGTGATTTGAAACTTTCTAAACGGCAAGCTGAACTGTTGGGTTCTAGACTGCAACAATGCAACCTTCTAGAGCAAGGTACAGAGATTTCAAGTTTTAGAACAAGAAATAGCTGTTTGTCTGGGTATTTTGAAATGAAGAATTCAATGTGTGTGTGTGTGTGTGTGTGTGTGTGTGTGTACATAGACGTGAATTGTTTGAAGATGGAGTATGGTGTTCAACATAATTCATATGTGTGAAGAATATTTATTGATTCATCTAAAGCAAGCTTAAAAGCAGTGCTATTGCATAATGGCAACAAACTTCCATCAGTGCCTTTGATGCATGTGGTGGACATGGGAGAAACTTATGAAAGTATGTTTTTGCTGATGGAAGGAATCAAATATAAAGATTATGAGTGGCAGATATGCTGTGATTTAAAAGCTATCGCACTGCTTACAGGTTTACAGGGTGGATTCACAAAATACTGCGGTTTTTTTTTTTGTGTTATTATGGGACAGCTGAGACACCACAGCTGAGACTACACATTCAAGGAATGGCCTATGAGGAAACTATACATTGCTGGAAAAGAAAATATGAAATTTACTCCATTGGTTGAGCCGAGTAAAGTCAGTTTGCCTCCGCTTCATATAAAGTTAGGCTTTATGAAGAACTTTGTAAAAGCTCTTGATAAAGAAGGTCAGGCCTTTAATCATTTGAAAAACTTTCCCAAGTTGAGTGAAGCAAAGCTAAAAGAAGATAAATTTATTGGGCCACAAATTAGTAGGGCATTGTTGAAAGATTCAACCTTTGATCCTAAGCTTACAAAAATCGAGTTAGCTACTTGGTCCTCTTTCTAGGCCATTGTTTACGGCTTTTTAGGCAACAAAAGAGACGATAAATATATTTCCATAGTGAGTGGTTTATTGGACAATTACAAGAACATGGGGTGGAGAATGTCACTAAAAATTCACTTTTTACATTCGCATCTTGACATTTTCCCAGAAAATGGTGGTGCTGTTAGTGATGAACAGGGTGAACGCTTTCACCAAGATATCCTGACCATGGAGCATCGTTACCAAGGACACTGGAACCCTTCGTTAATGGGCGATTACTGTTAGTTTCTTTTTAGAGAGACTGATGAAACACCTTACAAAAGAAAAGCATCGTCATCCCATTTTGTCAAATAAAAATGACATTACACTTTGTATATGTTAATATCATGGCTTAATGTGGATTATTTTAGTACTTTTTGTTGGTTTATATTAGGTTTTTACGCTATTAAGAAAACATAGGTGAACTATGAGGGCTATGTTTTGTTTGTATTTAAAATGGTAAATTTTTGCTAATGTCGTATTATTGTCTTTGTATTAGTGTTGTGTATCTTGGAAATGTGACAAAATAGAGAAAATTTGATTTTTACACTGAATTCAGCACCCAAAAATTAGTTATATCAACCCATTTACAAACCAGATACAGAAAAAACCTTTCAATTTGTTGACCACTTTATTAGACCTTTACTGGTCAGAGCAGGAAGCAGTTTGTCATCCTATCGAGCGACAAGTCCATGATGCTCAGAACTTTTAAATTTAATTTTTAATACTAAAGAAATTTTTTGTTTGCGTATGGATTCTCAATAACGATGAATTGAGTATCGATTGATTATGTAATAATCAGTTTAATGGCCAAATATTTTCGTAGTTTCCATCAAAATATGCACTGCGTTTCTACTGCTTACTTTAAATTCGTCAAATACCACAGCAAACTTTGGTGAAATAAACGCGAGATTAGAAAAATATGCAAAGTCAAAAAATAGATATACCTCTTTTATTTATAGGCCTAAGGTTGTTTTGAATACATATAAAACAATTCTATTACATACATATGCGCTGGAATGAATGAATTAAATAAGAAATAAATGGATCAATTAAAGAGTGAATGGAGGTAAGCTACCAATTAAATCTACAATTTAGTAACTTAAAGTTACTACTACGCGTATAACCTGAACAGGTAGTAAGACGCAGTGAAAAAAGATGTCACTACTGTTACTGTAAGTAATCATTTAGTTGATAGGTCACATTGTTTACATTTGTTGTAAGACATAGAAAAACTAACCTTAACTTGACAAAAAAATTATTAAAAATATAATAAATAAGACGTGGTAAAAATCTTACACCAAAAGGGGTTTAAGAGTATCTAAAGGAGAACCCCATATTGAGAGTGACTTTTGATGGTCTACACTGTATATCCCTACTTTGCTACATGCCCAGAGGAAAATTAACTCCAACTAATCTATATAGACTGTCTGAAACCTCCTTCACTCAAGGGTAAAACTTGACTAAGTTTGGTGACTGGAGCCCTTCACTAGTCCAAACTTGGAGTCACTTCCTTTGAATTAATAAATATTCACCACCCACCTCATTTTGCTCGTTGGGGATGAAGAAAGCCACTCTAATCATACCTTATCACAATTTGTATACCCTTTAGCCAAATTAGGTATATTCCTCTATATTCACTCCTTATAGAAACAATTAAACGTAAGTGATATTTTACGAACTTAATAGTAGCCAGTAAGTATATAGCTGGGTGTAGTAATAGCATATTATTTATATATTATTATTTAAATAGGTGTACAGCCTTCTACTTATTCATAGTTTTTTATAAAATAAATTAGACTTATCGAAATTTATCGATGTTAGAACTGATCGACTTGGCAGTTATTTACTTAATGATGAACTCCATTAGTAAATAAGATAGACCTACACGAACCTATTTATTACAACAGAAAAGTAGAAAATTATTTTTTAAATTAAGCTAATATCAATGCAAACAAAATAATAGATATATTTTGGTAGTCTTACATTTTTATATCCGCCACTACTTACTACTTTAACAATTTGATCGTCGATACATAATTTATAACTAGATATTATAGCTTAACAATTTAAAATATTTTATTCATGGAAAAATATTTCTTTGATTATGTTAGGCCAGATAAATAATCTAGCTTGTTTTAGGTGTTTCATAAGTTATTATGCATTGTGCATTTCCCATCATCTTTAGAAGGGAATATTGGTGCAGTTTCTTTAAAAACTACTTTTATTATTTCTGAAAATTATTATAATGTTAATATACTTTGTATTTTAAGAATTAAAATTATCTGGGCAAACACTTTATAAATAAAAAAAATAATGTTTTCATTATAATTAAGGGATCAAACCAGGATCTTCTAAATTGGTGGTAGACCACTCTTATATCCTCGTCGTGGGGACGGAGTTTAGTTTTTAAGGTGCTCGAGATAAAAACACAGATTGCATGAAACATACATGTAGTATCGCACAGATTTTTTGTTAAAAAAAACGGGTTTAACACTCTACCAAACAGTAAAATAATACCCAAAAAAATAAGAAGAAGAAAGGAAGGTGAGTCAATTAGAATTGAATGAAGTTTAAAACGACGATACAAGTGGCACTTAATGATGTAAATAACATCGGTTATTGGTTTTATTACGTGGCAGTAAAGTTTCACGAAAGCAAAGAAAGCCAGTAGTGGAAGCTAAAGGGGGTTTGGGTTATACATACAAGTGGCTGCAAGCGATTCCTTTCTCTTCTTCATCTTTGCCTGTGCTTTTACTATGACTTGTGCCACTAACATATTATGAGCTCATAAAACCAACATAACTACGACCATAAAACACTAAGGAATCACACATACACACATATATACATAGACACACACAGAGTGAAACGAGAAGCAAGCAAAAGCTTCAAAACCCACAGCTCGTTTAGTTTTGTGCGATTCATTTTCAGTCATTCATCTCCTAGTAGTTCATTCATTCAAGCCTGTAGCAGTTCCCCCCCCCCCNCCCCTCTGTTCACGACTCCTTCAACAATGTGATGTGTTGGCGGTAATACTACGCCAAAGCAGCTTTCATTATGTGGAATAATCTGCCAAAGGTTTTTGTGTCTTATTTTAAAAACACATTCAATTTGCAAATTGAAGCGATTTAATCAAGTTAAAAAGATTACACCAGTTTTAGCAAGAATTATTAAAATTGGTAAAAAAAAAATTAATTGCCACCACATCTCACACTACCCGTCCAATATATACTGATCTGGACTAAATTACACTAGTGTGTTAAAAATAAGTAAGGTTAAATTTAGAAGTTGTTTACCCTCATTTGCCTGCAGGGAGAGTGGAAAGTCACCCGTACATCCGGTCCGGATTCAAACCTCGATCCTACCTTCATTGACAGTCAAGATTATTGCGAGAGTGACGCCTTTGGATTATCCGCCTACCGAAGAGCCTAATTTTTTATTTATTGGAACTACATGACTTGGAATTTTAAATATTTTTTAAATGTGAGGTCTATTCCATGTCTTATTTCACTCTGTAAAAGGAGGAGTATCACTTAACTAAAACTATATCCCAAGTGTTTATAGTGACGATCCATGCTGTTATTTGAAAATAGGTTGTAGCCAGTATACTATCAATATAAAAAAAACATTTTAAGGATATATGATTACGTATTTAAATTAGTGACGCTAAACACGAGCTTACTAAAGCAAAATATGCAGGGTGTATTGTAACATGTGTACTGTAACAGCAGCGGTGGACATGAGACACTTAAACAATTAAAAAGTTAATATAAACATGAGTCCCATTTAACCTTGTTTCCGAGTTATAGTCTTGCTTGTATTCCTGTATTGTGGATTTGTATAACATTATAGGACGTGCTCAAAATGATCCCATTCGGCCTGAATGCATGTAGTAGAATGTCCCTTTATTTCAAAAATACCAGGTGCTTCTCAGATTCTTGGGCAGCCTTCTTGTATTAGTCGACAAAGTTTTTCAATGCTGGCAATGGGCGTTGAATTAACAATTGGTTTTCAAGTGGCTCCACAAATAAAACATATATTGGATTTAAGTCCGGGGAATCACTTGGCTGTAGCTCGGAAACAAGGTCAAATGGGACAAATGTTTGTATGAAATTTTTTTAATTGTTTTTGTGTCTTGTATCTACCATTGAAGTTGGTACCACATGTTGCGGTACATCCTATAGACCATATACTCCCATTTTACTTACAAACTAATACAACCTAAAGCCGCAATAATAAAGATTGACCCGCTTCGGCAGCCGTGTGGTCTTACGCGCTTCTCTCTAGACTGCCTATGATGGGGAAATCAAGGTTCAAATCTCGGTCAGGTGTACTGAGAGTGGTTTGTCCAAAACGGTTATACATTCTCCCTTCATGAAAATGCGGGTACACTTCCTCTAAATATAACCTTACTGATCCCTAAAACCATTAGCGTAATTAGTACATAAGCGTATAACACGAACTAGTAGTAAGACACGGTGGTTAAAAAAAGAATAAGGATTGAACGCTCAGTCATATAATATCGACATCCCGACATCCGAGTAGTGAAATGTGAACCTAAGAACAAGTACTATAATAGCTTTGGATTAGGAATGTTGATGGTCATGGGAGGATAGGATAAAATGAGCTTATATTATTACTGTACGATTGCCTTCGTTCAGAAAAAAATTAAATTACGCATGTTGAGCCTCAAAAACTAAAAAAAAACTATATAGTGTACTTAAGTCTATTAATTTTACTTTGGTTCTTAACTCGAATTTAAGAAGCTCTCAGCAAAATGAATATATGTCCATACATTTTTTTATCAACTGATATTTTAATATCTAACTAAACCTGTGACAAAATCATTTTAAAAATGTTGTGTACTTTTGGTTGCTGAAGCAATAGGGACTAAATTGTATGTAATAGTATTTCTGTTGTAAATAAAACTGCTGACTCGGAAATACTTTTTACAATTATTGCAACGTAATGTATAAGTCAAACTATTTTCAATTGTAAGATTTACACTTTTAACTAGTAGGCCTATATTGTAAATTGTAGACTTGTAGTTTTATGCAACAGACTCAAGGTCTACTTTCCCGTACCCATCCGTCAAATCAAATGACCTTCAACTGTAACTTTTGATAGGTATTATTATCTATAAGGTAATAATAATTATTATTATAATGCTGTACAATGTTTTCAATTTTAGCCGCGAAAAAATATGTTTGAACTTTTTTTAAAAGCCCTTCATAGAAAATTAGACCGTATCTTTTATAACACAAATAAAAATAAGAGCCAATCAATAAAATAATTCCGTGCTTCCCTTCTTACTTCCCGCCTAGGCTACTAGTTTATTTACACTAATGAGGTAGAGATGGAGAAGGCAGTATTTATAGTAAATGTAGCCATATTTGAATTGAAGGTATGGGGTAAACTATTTAGGAGAATTAAACACCTCCATACACTCTACTGGAAGTCCATCCTCAAACTCTCCGCTACTAGCACAATAGACAAGATCTAGGCCTACCCATTTTAGGAAAGATCATAAAACTATTAAAATGGTAAATATAAGGCATATAAAAATATCTCAACACTTAGCCTTCAGAAAATGTATAAATTGATTTTCTCTAGAGTCTAAAATTAAGTATGATGTAAATTTGCAAGTTAAACTCCCTTTTTCAAATGTATTTATAAGTTGATGATTATTTATGACTTGATAAATGATAAGGATTTTTTTATTTATTTCATTGTAAAAATAATTAATTAAAGTTATGAAAATCTAAACTATGGCAACAAGTAAACACAACACAAAATAGGCATGAAAAAAGAACTAATGTCAAAAATATTTTTAATTAGTAATCAAATTACCAGAAACTAATACAAACAATTATTTTATTGGTTGATAAAATTAATTACTTCAGCATGTGACATTTTAACTAAGTCAATAGCGTGTCTATCTAATGAATTAAGGGTTCCGGGCTCGATAAACAACACGGATGAACACTTATTACTGATAAATTGCTGTCCGGGCTACATGTTTCTATGTATGTCCTAGTTTTAGGCTAGCTGTATAAGTCAATGCGTTGATATATTCAGTGTTCAGAAAGTGAATGACAAATAAACCTAAAAAATAATGCATCACTCTGTCAAAATCTTTCGATTAATTGATCTCTCACAAGTCCAAATGACGCAAAAAATATTTTCATGAATGATCTCGAGCAAAAGTCTATCTTACAAACAGTTAATACAGAAACAGGTCAAAACAAATTTAAGTAATCTTAGTTTGATATCAGTTGGTGCTGACGCAGATATTTACTATTTTCTCAGCAACAAATTAACAAATAATTAAATGCGGTATCAAATAATAGACAAATATTTAGGTTTTAAGGCCAGATAGGTGGCATTTGATGTACTATCTTAGGCCGAAGTTAGACTGTAGGTTGTTTTTTAATAAAAACTGTGTGTATGCAAAGTTCAATGTTAAATAGGCCTATTTTAACTAATATAATAAAATCCATGATTAAATTATTGCTCATTCAAATAGACAAGGTGTTTAAATAATAACCGTGTTCGTGTAGTTGGGCAAACTATTCTACTTAAGAAATAGCCGCGTGCATAAGAAAGCTGACTATATGTCTAGGGGGTCTCTGATTCGATCTCAGAAGGTTCTTAAATATATTTTCTATTTAGCACTACGTCTTACTATCTATTCAGTCTGTACGCACATTTACTAACAATGCTAATCAGTTAGGGACAGTGAAGATTGAATTTAAAAGAGGTGTACCCGCATTTGCGTGGAGGGAAAAGGGAAAACAATTTAGGAGAACCATCTTTAATAGACCCGACAGGGGTTCGAATCCCGATATCTCTGCCATGTGCAGTCTAGTCTAACACGAAAGTGACTCCTTAGACCAGTGTTTCTTTTATTATATTTCAACACGGACCACGATTATGTATTTTTTTCTCATGGACCAAGCCAGAGGTTGTGAAAACTTAATTTATTAAATTTACATATTCTCGTAATGGAAACTAAATACCTCGTAATATTATAAACGGTATTTATATTTTAAGATCTATAAAAGTAAAATAGCTTATAAATTATAAAATAAACCTTACTTTAGTTAGTAGGCCTGCTTTGGTTATAATGTTTTCCACACCTTAGATCAGTCGGTAGCGTGTTTGTCTGCTGAGTTAAGGGTCCTAGTTTTGATTCATGGCATGGCCGAAAAATTTGTTGTTTTTTAAATGTGGGTGTACCATTTCATAGCAATAAATTAACGGGTGGGGGCTGAATGTTGTGTCTGTTCTAGATTTAAGGTAGTTTATATATATATATATATATATAACCCAACAACATTATATTTCAGTTTAATTATTTACCTCGATCCAGACTGACATCCTCGGCGGACCGCCTATTGAGAACTTGGACCATGCACCGCCGAAGCAGGTAGTATTATTATTTTATAGTACTGCGTCCTACTACCTGTTCGGGCTATACGCTTGTGTACTAATCACGCTGATGGTCTTAGGGATTAGGGATGTTATATTACGAGGAAGAGTACCCGCGTTTTCGTAGAGGGAGAGTTGAAAAACCATTACGGAAAAACCATCCTCGGTACGCCCGACCGAGATTTGAATCTCGATCTCCCCGTCATCGGCAGTCTAATCTACTGCAAGAGTTGCGCGTTAGACCACGCGGCCACCGAAGCGTGTAATAATATATTGATGCGTGATATTGAACTATTATCAAAATATAAACACGTTATTATTTGTAGTTTCACAAAAAAAACTCTCCTGTTTTATGTGTTGATTTTACCCTGTGCTTAGAAAGTGCGCATAAAATATCACACAATTTTTTTTTTAAATAAAAGATTTAACAACAATCACAACAATAAACACACGAGACTTTTACCACAACTTATGTCTGTGACGTCATAGAAGGTGAGGGGAAGGCGGGTAAAAGAGGAAACCCGTGACATCACAGTTTTTTTCAACCAATAAAAAATAATAAAGAAACACGTGGCAGGCTGTACAGTCATTCCCGGACGACAACTTGCTACTAGGTAACAGTTTTATATATTGAATCTCCCCTCTGCCCCTCTATAGTCTCTTTTCTTTGGACACGGACAATAATAATTAAGGAGTAAGGGTCGCCATAATGGTCTCAGTTATCGGCGGCGGGATTATATTGCCTACCATCAAACATGCTGTTAAAACATCAACTCCAGATTTACACAGCTTTTATAGCTGTGGCGTGAGCAAGTGGTCTTGTAAGGACCGAGTCAAGCTGTTGCTGAACTTTCAGACTATTAAGGAGCCAGTATGGATTATCAGGTGCTCGTTTGTACAGTTCAATTTTCAAAGGAAGAACCTTTTAGAAAATACAAACTTTTTTTCGATAAAATTGACAGCTTTTTATTATTTTATTCGTGTTTTATTATAGGTATTGCTAATAACCATCTATAGTAACAACTGAAAATCTCATTGCTTGATGTATGAATGCATGAAAGTAAGTTTTATATATCAGATAATTTCCTTTCTATGAAAATTTGATTGTATTCGGCGCGCCATAGTAAGAAACTTACTTATTTAACGGTTCTCACAGTTACTAGGTCAAATTTAATGTCATGAATTCACCATTATGTATGTATAATTTATTAAAGCGAAATATATTATCAATATAATAAGATTTCATCGATCTTGACTGCTCTAAATCTATTTTTATATGCTCTATAAGGTTATTCCTAGTGCGATTCAACTAAATTTATGCAATTAAGGTCGATCTCAGTGGTCTTGGGGTAAAGTGCTTGCCTAAGGACCCAAGGTTCGTGGGTTTGAACCCAGCTGGGGTCAACGGTTTTTTTCTTGAGCGATAGAAATCCGTAGCACAACTTTATTCGGAGGGCAAGTAAAACCTTCAATCCCATGTCTATTGTAGCACGTAACCAAATCCTGATAGGTATGTGGAGATACATTTCCCGTAAAAATTGGTAGGTACTTTCACTCTCGCTCATAGACATTCTCGTGAGTTGATATAATCAGAAAGTTCAGAAAGTGCGTGTGAAATACATCATTTAAAATATAAAAATATATTTTAAAAATCAACTACTTTAAGAGATGGATAGGTAAAGATAAGGGAATTTTGGGGCTAACTTAAATTTCAATTTGGAAACTGAACTTAAATAATCCTTCTATCAAGTTTTAAAACTATTGTGGTTATTAGCATTACCTGGGCAAGTACGTTTAGAAAACTCCGAAAAGCTAACAAATGCTGCACGCTTTCGCCAGACGTGAACCCTAAATTTATGACCCCAAAGTGATTCTGGCCGAAGGCTCTCAGTGCAGCTTAGAGATGGTTCAGTGCAAAGGTCACCAAACTTGTTGAGTAAGGGAGCTACGTTCAAAATGTTAGACTGTTTCGCAAGCTACCCAGATTAAAAGTTTACCGTATCACGTGATGTGTATATATATATATATATATATACACTGTAGCCTGTACAGAGGGTTTGCCATCACATATTTGTCGGAGATGGACCATCCCAGAGTCCAACCTTATCCGAATAACAACTTTTAGAAAACCACATTCTACCAATTTAAAAAATATATGATTATTCCAACGTATATTTTAGTCCGGAATAGCATTTTACTTTCAACGGACCCGTCTCAGTGGTGTGCTAACGCGCTAATTTCATGTTGAGCTAGACTGCCGAGGATAGGGAGATCTAGGTTCAAATCTCGCTCGGGTGAACTCGGGGTGGTTTTTCCTAAATGCTTTTTCCCTCTACCTCCACGCAAATGTGGGCTCGCTTCCTCTAATTCAACCTTCCCAACTACTAACCCATTAGCTTAAATAGTACTTAAGCGTGATTTTAGCCCGAACGGGTAGTATGACATGGTGCTATGTCTTATTATACTTCCAACGGGAGCCATATGATAAATAAATCGTAGGGCACAATATTGTACAAACATTCTCATATAGTGTATCATAGCTTAGAACTTAATTTTCAAGAATTCCTTTTCAGTAAAACTACCATTAAGTAAGTTTTTCAGAAAAACAAACATATAATCTTGTTAATCACATTAAAAACTCTTTATATAGGCCTATACATTTTAAATAAAACTGTCGAAGATATTGTTTTTATTTCAAATAAATTTGGGTTTGTAATTTCACAGTGATGAATTAATGGTCGGGGGCTGGATTTCGTATCTATTCTAAATTTAAGTTAGTATGTAAGTCTTGCGCTGGAGCAAGCAGTCGATTAAGAAAATACAGTTTAAATACCGCAAGCAAATTTAGAAAAATTATTATGTTAAACAGTTTGCAAACAAACATTTTAAACAAAACCATTAGGCAGTTTAAACAAAATTAATTTTAATAGATCACTCATCTTTAAATAGCCCTTTATTTATGGGCTAAAGTCAAAATAAAAAAGTCCTCAGGTATGTCCATATTATTCATATCACATATTAATGACCAAGTTTGAACCAAATTCAACCAAAATTTCGGATCCGGGGACAAAAAGTCAGACACGGGAACCAACCAAATTGTATAATTAACACTTTTTTTGTTTAGATACACACAAAACGTAAATTACTATACATAGTCTCGAGATCGAACATTTTCACGATCACATTACTTTATATTTATGCATGAAAATTAAAAAGAAATTATTCTAGAACCACGACCATGACTATTTATTTAATATATAATCATTTTCTAGTTTTCTTTTCAAAGCTCGTTCGCCTCTCTTCTTCCCTTCACCTCATGGTACTATTTTTTTTTTTTAGCAAAATAATCAAAGCGTCGCGGCGCAGAGCTACATCGTCTCGCGGTATAGTAGGGGAAAGCAAAGGGCGGACGTGATCCAAGCCCATATTTCATCGTCAGTTTATCATTTCTGTCGGGCATTTCCAGGAACTAACGTTAGCATGTCACTCAACCATTTATAAAACGACACACCGCGAGTACAACTCATACCTCTTTTACCTCCCTACTCCCCTCCACCAAAACCCCTTCACCCCCACCCATCCCCCTCTCTTTATTTTTCACAGCTGCGCGATACCACACTGCTCGTAGTTTTTCGTGTGTTGGCCTTTTTCTTTTTTTTTCACCAGAGGAAACAGGCTTCAATTTACTTTTGTATTCTGGAATATATGGTTGTTGCTATCCCTCTATTTCTGTGTGCGAATACATTTTTTCCTGGTCTATGATCGTAGAGCGAGATAGCTATATGGGAAAGAAAAAATTATACGATACGTAGAACCAAAGAATATCGTACGCCAAAATAAAATACAGAAAAAAACAATACTTTTTACAAATAAAATTGAAATAAAAGTTGGATGTTTCCTGTGAATACAGGTTCAATCGTGTTCTAAATGTATTGCGTTTTAAAGATGATAGAAAAACAAGTTAAAATGATCCAAAATTGTTTTAGAGATGGAAACTTTTTAATTAATTTTTTCTAGCACCGCGTCATATAACCGTTCATGTTATACACTTGCCAATGTACTAATTAGGAATTAGGAAGGTTGATTTTTGAGGACGTGTTCCCACATTTGCGTGGAGGGAGGCTTAAAAACTATTTAGGAAAACCACCCTCAGTACGTCCAGCAGGGATCGAACTACAATATCCCCATCATCGGCAGTTTAGCCTATTGCGAGAGTGACGCCTTAAACCACGTAGCCACCTAAGCGAGTTTCTTTAAAAATTCACGCAAAATTTAATTGAAATAGTTTTTTGCAAAGTACGTTTTGGTTCGACACCTTAGTTGAGTCAGTAGCACTTCCAACTAGAGGGATAGGAGCTCCGGGCTCGAATCCTGGACTGGCAGAAAAATTAAGTAGTCTATTTGGTGAAATTGGGGTTCCCTCTTTCACTATTGTGAATTAATGAGCTGGGGTCTGGGTGTTGTGTTTGCTCGAGAATTACGTTAATTTTAATGTCATGTAATCATATAATCAATTTTTCGAAAGTGAACGTTAAATGATAAATTATAGTAGAAGCATTTTTGAAGCTTAACCAATGATTATGGAATTTGGGCCTGGTTGAATATAAAATAATTAGTGAAATTTAATTAATTCTTCATAACATTTGTTAAGACGAAGTAAGTATTATTTGTTTGTTATGAATAAGTAGTTGTACTGCATTTGTTTTTAAATACTTTAGTTTTAAATATCTCAAATAATATTTTTGTTATGAAAATTATTCCATTTTACAACCTAGTAATAACATATTTTGCGTTTGCCTTTACATATTTTATGTATGTAGACCTGCACATAATTAGTTGAATTAGATACATAGGTGTGTATTTAGCTTTTAAATTTTTTTAAATCAATTTGTTTAAATGGTAATTTAACTAAAATCCATAATTATCTAAACTAAAAAGTTACAAAAAACTGGCGAAGTGCCAACTTTTCAAAATAACTTATGGAGAATGTAGTTAAAAATAAAAATCAATGATCACGTGGACAGAGGTGTCAGTCTCATCTATTCCAGTTTTCCTGCGACGTCAATGTTTGGGTTTGGGCTTCGGAGGTTTTTTTTATATACTAAAGATCATCTCATTACCTCCACGCAAATGAGAGTATATACTTCCTTTGAAATATTATTTCCTCCTCCATAGCCTGTTACAATTATCATATATTTTTATGTTAAGTCATCAAAGTTAT
This sequence comes from Timema bartmani, assembly GCA_902151455.1. NCBI lineage: Eukaryota > Metazoa > Arthropoda > Insecta > Phasmatodea > Timematidae > Timema > Timema bartmani. The sequence goes on from CABFWB010000006.1 coordinate 291,273, forward strand.
TTCAGCTGTCACTTTTGTAAGATATTATCAATATCTATACAATATCGCTAATGATATAGTAAAACGTTGGTTGGAAAAAATGTGTTTTTACCATAAACCAACTACAGTATTTTTTTATCACCACGTCCTACTACCTGTTATGGTTGTACGCATACATTATATTGATTACTATAATGAGTTAAGGATGAAGAAGGAATGATTTAAAAGGTATCTACCCACATATTCGTAGGAGTAGAATAGAAAACAGTTTTTGAAAACCCACCCTCAGTAGACTCCACCGGGATTCGAACCCCGATCTCCATGTCATCAGCAGGCCAGTCTAATACGACAGTGACGCCTTCATAGACTATTCGGCCACTGAAGTGGTTTATTCGGAGTACACAGTTAATATTTTCTTTCGAAAAATGGTCAAACATTTCAAATGTATTAGTAATAACAAATTACTAGCATTATGAAATAGCCCATTTTAGTAAGTGGTAATTTAGCATTCACATTTTTATTTTGTTAAGATAAACCCTAATTCTTATCAACGGCTAAGTTTTAATAGGTATGGGAGGGGGAAGGTATTTTAGAGGGAATACAACAGCAATAGTATAGGTGGAGAGAGTATAGGAAGATTAAAATACACATGTGTAAAACCACCCCTAGTGCACCCAAGATTCAAACCTTGACTTCTTCATCACCAAAATTACAGTATAATGCTAACCTGACACCTTAGACCATGCCAACAAATGTTGGTATTTTTTATCTTTCGAAAACATAGAATCGGAAAGGAACTAAAATCATCTTGACGAGTTTTAATTTCTAAAATTTGTTGAAACACGTGTATTTGAATTATTGATTTATTACTAAACAAATATATTCAAAATTAAAACACGTATGGACATTTTCGTGTGTAAAAAAATCCCTACGATTATTGTTTATTAATAATGTTTAGCTAAATGTTTTAGATAAATGGTCACAAAAAATAGCCTAAAATCTAGATGTTAATAAGGCAGATGTGGGTCCAGATAGTATCATTTGTATCTGTTCAGAACTTGTAATACGGTCACTGTGTGTACACGCATGCAGGAATATGTTTGATTGGCTATAATTCAAATAACCAACCTACGCTGGGCTATAATTCAGATAACCTAGGCTACATATGAAATATATATTACAACACATTTGAAAATTCTTTCTCATATAAACTATCATGGTTTGAAACAAAATTTTAAAAATATGGTTGTAATTTAACTAACCATAAATTAATGACCTTATAAAACATGTAGGCCCTATTCAGTTTATTATATTTTAAAATTTCCCCAGATATTTATTTTGAACCAAATTATTAAAGACGTTTTTTAACCATCTAAGTTTTTTTTAAAAAGTCATTAGTAAAATACCCTTCAATAAAATTTTCTATGAAAAACAATTTCACAGTGTTATTTTCTGTGTGAAACACTACCCACATATACATTTTTAGCAACAACAGAAAAAGTTAAAGCTATTTTTGAAACAAAAATAATCAAATTTTCGAATAAAATTCAGCAGTAGATTAACCTTTATTTTAAAACTAGACTTAAAATCATGCTTTCACCTTTAGGTATGACCGCATAAAATCTAAATATCAAGTTTGAGTCAAATCTATGAAACAATTTTTGCTCTAGCCCCAGGTACAAATAAACCTAAATGTAGGACCCACTTTTTTTTCGGGGTTAAATAAAACATATAATAATCTCGAAGTGGGAAATGTTAACGATTACAATACTTAATCTATATAAGAAAGTAAAACTAAACAATTTATGGCATATGTCATATTCTTTATCGAAGTGGTACTCATGCTGAGGCATGCGAAGAGATTTTAGGGCAGGCATGTCAAACTAGTGGTCCGCGGACCACGTGTGGCCCTATCAATGATCCTGTGAGACCCACGGACCGTTTTATAAGCCAACATACAATGTGGCCCAATTTTTAATTTTATAAATGTTGTAGAAATACACAATTTGGTACTATTAGGTTACATTGTTTTGGAAATTGGTTATAATTGGAAGAAATCTTAATGAGGGAGGTTGGCGCATCAAATATTATCTTTACTTACCGATTCCCAAAAATGTTTAAATTTGCAAATATAATATGTGTGATAATTGGCACACACAAATGTTTTTTATTATGAAAAGAAACAGTTTTCCAAGAGATCTTGACTTACGGACTCCCATTTGTTATCTATCAATTCTGAAAACGACTTCAACACAAGTTTTAAAAGTCTAACACTTATAACATTGTTGCAAAAAAAGGGTTTCATATTTCTGGGAAAAATAAAGGGATTGTCTTAAATTAATTTTATGTCGTCCTAATTTTCTTTTTGTAATGATATTAAGGATTTTAAAATTGATTTTTTTATTCAAGATGGTGACAATATATATTTTTATTTTTAAATTCAGCCCTCTCAGTATTTTCAATTTTGAATAGGGCCCTCATGACCAAACGAGTTTGACATGGCTGTCTTAGGGGTTAAGTCGAATGAAAAATACATGTATCAACATATCATCAATATGCGATTGATTTGCTGCAGATTTCTACTTTTGCCTATCCCAGGCAAATTTTTTAAAATATTTCTCTATTCTTCTGACAACATTTTTCACCATCTGATTCATGTATGCCAGTCTCCCTCTTTAATTTCTCCCTTCCAAATCTAATTCTATAATTGTCTTCGTCAAACTAACATGTCTCAGTATATGGCCTTTCATGTCAATTATTATTTTCTGTATACCTTTCCAAAGTTGCATATATCATTTCTCATCTAAATCATATTATTAATATATTATTTTGGATGTAATTGATTTTATTTATTTTATGTAAGCCCATAGATTAGTGAATATGTATAGCTTACACTATGCAACAACAACCTTGGTGGTACAAAGCTGAGTAGAAATTATATCAAGCGTTACGTGAACTAAAATAGTTGGCTATCACTGTTCTATTGTGTGTAGCATTTACAAATAAATATAGAACGAGGGAAAGCTTTTAAAAAAAAGTGTGTATTATAATTCTGTGTTTATCTCATTTAAGATCCACAGTATATTTGTGGCGGAGCCTGTACGTGTAGATATCGTGCATGGTTAGAGAAGTCCTTGGTGTGGCATGTTAGAGTGCAAAGCAGTACATTGCATCCTAATGTGGATTCTTGCAGCAGGCATGGAAGCACGTACGATCCAACAAACCCGTCGGCCTCGGCTTTTGGTCAAGTTCGTTGAGACGTTGCGCTTCAAACGGTGACCGACACAACTCCCAAAGAGAAATTCTGTTAGAAGGACCACGGGTTTGAGACAGGGAGGGATGTAATAAATATTCTAATGTCGGAAAGGACAACGCATATTCTAGCCCCCCCCCCCTCCCGTATCTGAATTATACTCTTTTTTACACTGAAAGGTAAATCTTGCTTTGACAGGTTACATTATGGCCCTATCTTATAAGCTGCTCCATAGTGAAAACCATCAAGGTAAGCTTTATACTTTTCAGGGCAAGTAGAGTGTACACTCAGTTGACCCTGAAATATAACAGTTTTACCTTGATGGATTACATTATGGCCCTATCTTATAACTTATAAGCTACGCCATAGTGGAACCTTGAAAGGTAAGCTTGCTAGCTTTCAGGGTAATCGAAGGGTACTACCCTTAACCTTCATTGGGTGTAAGGGGATACAAGTGATTGTAGGAATGAGCATAAACGCTACTAACTATATTTATACCACCTCTCAGTGAAAAAATCATATAAAAAACTTAATAGCCTCAGTTCGCAATCCAACCATCCGTACCAAACGGCCGCCATCTATTGGCGAAGATAGTGTCAATTTATATGGGTATAGGGTGTCAGCAAAATGAAACCTTTGTCTGTTAATCTCAGTTTTCTAGACCGTAGTCGTTACTTTTTTATTCAACTATATCTTCATTTGTCTTCGTGAGGCTGAGCTGAGCTGAGCTGAGCACAATCCAGACACATTGCTTCACAGAAAATCTGTAAGCATCGGGGATCGAACCCGAACCTCTGGATTTGTAACCAGGGATTCTGACTACAAGACCACAGAGGCGGTCTAAATATCATCTTAAATAAATATATATATATATATAGGACTGATAGCTAAATCGATTTATTGAGTACCCTTTCTAAGATAAAATAAAATAAACATAAAATAGATTTTAGAATGTCATGAGTTCTCCTACTAACGTATAAATTAGTTAGTTCTACCAAACACAGGGGATTATTTCTTGCTAAATAAACTAATTTGAGATTTAGAATTTCAAGGGTGGACTGACTATACCTGCACTTGTGTTTTACCCGTCAGCTTCAGGCGTGCTAACCACTAATTTAAAATTAATGATGGATTCAAAACGGTATTTCAACATCAGCTTGGGAAATTGTCTTGGATCGCTTAGGATGGTTAATCTGGCTTTTACGGTCCACTAGCGGTTCGTCAAATAACTAAACATATGTTTATTACTGCCCCTTAGGCTAGCCGTAATATGCATTAATAACATAAAGGAACAAGATTATAAACGTTTTTTTTAAAATAAATGTGCCTGGATTGACCTGGATAGAGGATAGACTAGGTACCTATTGATGAAAAAATACCCACTTCCAGTGCACTCAGTCGAGCTTGAATCCTAGTGGCCTTTTGGATCAATCAGGAGTACAAACCACTGAACAAATGGTGTCATAAACATACCCGTATCGGTGGTCTCACAGGCTAAATGTCAGGCTCGTCTTGTTTGTTTTACAATGGCAGAGGAGTCTGGGTTTTAACACTAGTCGTGTACAAAGAGGGCATTTTAAAACTAAATTCTTTCCCCTGTCTATCTACGCAAATGCGGCTACATTTTCCTCTAAACTCTACCTTCCTCATTATTTCAATTAACAATGTGAGTGGTTTGAAAGAGTAAAAAGACGCGGTGAAAAAAAGAAACAATATTAAAATTATAAATCTTTCGCTTTGTAAGATAAATGACCATAAAACAATGTCCATGGACCGGTCTACGTCACCCTTCAACTTGGCAAACCCACCCAAGTCGACAAACGCACGCACGCACCCACACCCACACACACACACACACACACACACAACTGATTTCTACCCCTCGCTTTCCAACCCTCTTCTTCTATATTATACACATCACAAGGGACTGGTGTCTTTCTTTTTTATATATACGTCACGAGTCTCCTAGAGATAATACAAATGCCATCTATCGAGTGAAACTTGAAGCTTCAAACACTAACCGAATGAGAAGTATATGGAGAAAAGGGGAGAGGATCAGTGACCTACAGACTGTAATAGTCGAAGGAAGGGGAGAGGGGAGGAATAAATAAAAGATAAGAACGCGTAATTCGGAGAAAGAGAAGTGACAATGACGTTACAGGCTAGATGACATAAAGATATGTGTGTCTGTAGGGCAAAGTCAAAGAGTTTTCTTACGGATTTCTTTCTTCGGTATAAGTCGGATAATGTTCTCCATACATTTCATTTCTGTATGAACGTTATGAATGGACGGTGAAAGTTTGATATCTTTAAAAAAAGTATAAGGGCATAACTTTTCACTATCTTTTAGGATTTGTTTTGCCTTTATATATTACTACCCGAATATAAGAGTTTAAACGTGTGCCATAGCTTGATTATTCACTTGGTTTGTAATTTTGTGCTGATTATAATTGACTACAATATTCTTGAAACACTTGATCAAATATAAAAATAATTATTGTATGTGCAATTCTTAAAGACCTTAGAAAGAATATTTTTACTGCTCTATAAAGTTAATTTGTTGAAATGTTAAATGTCAACTATCTTACTATATACCACCAGTGGCGTGGCCTGTCTTGTTGCGAAGTTAAGTAAACAGAGCTATTTGAAACTGTACCTGTGAAAAGGAAGCGATGGGGTGAGAACATATCACAAGCTTTGCTTACCCTGGCAACAATCCACGCCAGGCGTCAGCTAGACACCTCATAATATGACTTAAGGTTTCCAAAATAGTTCTATAATTTTATGATTTGTCATTTGAGGCCGCTAAAGATAGTTGTTATAACTCTTTTTTAAGTTTCGCAAATACAACTCGTGTCAATAAAACAAATACCTTCGTGTTTTACGTGTGGGCCTTGGCACTTCCATAAGATGTAAACAATATTTTAGATATTTTTTATCATAGCGAAGAATTAAAATGTATAGCTGCCCAGTTTTAGGCGGACTACGTCTTAGTATTTTAGTTTAAGACTATCCGCAAATTTGTATTTTTGGAAAATGAGGAAGGTATAATTTACAGAAGATACACCCTCATTTGCGTGGAGGCAGAGTGGGAAACCATAAAGTAAAAACACCCTCAGTGCACTCAGCCGGCCTTCTAACCCCGACCTTTCCTTCAGCGGCAAATCAAACAAGGCTCACAGCCTAGTATGTGTACATAATATACTGCGTGCCTCTATCCAATTATATTCGTCAGACTCATATTGGTGATTACTTGTTTCTTTTTCAAATTATTTAACTTTCACTTTATAATCACGCCGATTATATAAGCACGACTTATTAAACTTAAGACATTCAGTTTACACTATTAACTACACGGCTACGTACTGAAAACGCAAAGACCGTATCAGTATACCTGCTTTGGAGTATATCATAAATGCACAAAGTAGGAGCACCTAAAGCACACCTTTCTTTGCTGTCTCTGAGCCCCATGTGGCAACACCGGAAGCAGTGTGTATTTTTTAGAAATCACAAGTATCGCGAGTTTATTGAATTAGTCAGTTAACAACCTAACCTAACATAGCCTCACCACTATTATAAAGATTTTAGAGTCTGTTCCCTGTAGTTTTATTATTTTACTGTCATTATTGTAAATAATATGGGGTTTGTTTACTATACTCTTTTGTGCTTTCAATGTTATCTAATGTTATCTGCAAGTCCAAACTCAGGTATTTACTGATCAAATGGCAAGACCGACACGTAGCCTATAATATATATTTAACACCTAGCTTGTAAAATAAATCTTCTTCACCCCCAAAACCTTATTCTCTTTACCCATTATTCGGGCTATACGCATATGAACTAATTACGTTAATATGTTATGAATGAGGAGGGTTGAATTTAGAGGAAGTGTAGTAGTATTTGCGTGAAAGATAAGTTGAAAGCCATTTATAAAATAAACACCCTCAGTACACCCAACCAGGATTCAAAACCCCAATCTCCTTATCATCAGTGATCTTTTAAGGAGACATTATTCATAATAATTAGTACCCGCATTAATGGCCATGTGGAATAAATGTCGTTTGGTTTGTCGGTGACGGGGAGATAAGGGCTTTAATCTTGCCATGTGTACTGAGGGCTCACATCCCCCCTTCTAAATGGTTTCCCACTTTCCCACCACGCAAAGTGAGTACGTTTCCTCTAATTTCTACCATCCTCATCACTACCGCATTATATTAATAAAGGTGGATAATATTTCGTTATAAAAAATCATTTAAATGAATGGTGACAACTAAACGAAGTCAACCGATGATCAAATCAAAATTGGGTAACCACATAGACTTTGAATATGGCGTCATTTTACTCATGACTCAAAATTACTATCATCATGAGAATGTGTTATGCTGAATATGAGAATGAGAGTAGTTTATTAATACATTCCCACCAATAAAATGTTTTGTACTTTTAGTAAATATTCTTCAAAACGTTTGCACTCAAGTTAAAGAAGTGAATCTTTGTGAAAAAGTTCAGATATACAATATTGAGAAAGAAGAGAATCCGAAGATAGACATTTGAAAAAGAAAAATAAGAGAGAAGAGAAGGAGAGAGTGTTAAAATAAACCAGGGAAAGGCTAGACATGCCAGAATAAAGCACAGTGTGAACGAGAAAGTAGAAAGAAGGGGAAGAGAGAAGAGAAGTGGTTTGGGTTGGATGGGTTAGTTGAAGCAAAGGGGATGTGGGTGAGCATTCCGGGTGTGTGTGGGTGTGGGTGGGGTCGGGGGTAGTCTTAGGGTGTAAACGCTGCTCTTGATCGGGGTATAAAACTGGAATTTACAGCTGAGTCCACGGAGAGACAGTTTTTGAGACAAAGTGAGACAGCGTGGATGTTCGACTCTATGAGTTAGCAGGAAACAAAAAAAAAAAAGATCTGGAGTGAAAGTTTGAAGGAGGATAATTCCTTAGAATGATATACAGATTTAGCAATTTATCTATATATTATCTATACGGTAATTTGCGTGCATGATGTGCATATTTATTAGGTATTAAGAGTTTGTTTACTTATACATATGTTAAATGATTACTCATTATGAAGTAACTTATAAATATAAATTTAGACCACCTCTGTGGTCGAGTGGTCAGAATCCCTGGATACAGTTCCAGAGGTCCCGGGTTCGATCCCTGAATTTTCTAGACTTTTCTGTTAAACTGTGGGTCTGGAATGGGGTCAACTCAGTGATAAAAAATGTGCTGACCATATGACACCCTCTAACCGCAAATTTTGGCACTATCTTCGCCATCATTTGGCGGCCATTCAGTCAGTATAGTTCACTTACGGGCTAACGCCATGGAGTTATTTTTATAAATATAAATTTAGTTTGAATGATTCTCATCGGTGGGCATGTGGACTAAGAGCAAATCTCGTCAGATATGGTTTTATGGTGAAGAAAAGGTCTGAGTTAGAGTCCTGTATAGTTGTATACTGAGGGTATTATTATTTAAATGGTTTCTGACTGTTGCTTACCACAAATGCAAGTATATTTCCTTCAATGTAGACCTACGTATAACCTGGGTAGATACTAAGTCTCGGAGAAAAAATAGAGAAATAATTATTACTCAGTTCTAAATAATTGCTTTATTTATGACATTTATTTAATCTATTCATTATTAGTTTTATCAATCGTATTTTTTTAGATAATTGAGACTGTCCTCCCATATAAATATTGTTTTATCAAATTCGGAAGGTACCCAATTAGAGGCACATATGCAACTAGAGTCGTAATGGAACTACAAACACATACCATGTCAACCCACAGTAATATATTATTCAGCGCCCAATGTGAACAGCTGCTCTAGTATAACAAGTTAAAGAATAGAGTGAGTAGTCTCCTCTTTTTAGAAGGTTACTAGGATCATGAATCTGTAAACCTTAGAAAGTATTCAAACGTAACACGGATTCTGTTACAGTTGTCCACGGATTGTTTACAGAATAATGTTCCTTTATCGATTTATAATATTGCACGTCTGATCTAAATCATTCGTATCTCAATAGTGGAAAGATTAGCCAGTACTAATGAACCGTTGGCCAGAGGACAATCGATTGTACTAATCATACGTCCTTTCCATGGAAGTTCTTTCCGTGTCCCGATGGGATGAGGCGATGGTGATGGTGTGAGGGTGTGGAACAAGTGTATACAATTAAATCTAACTTAATCTTTACTAACCAAACCCTGGATACCGTTAGGGTATTTCTCCATTCAGGAAAAATATCCATGGTACCAGCCGGGAATCGAAACCAGGATCCTTAGGTTGTTTGATGGCCAGGTGCACTTACCACTACACCATGTGGTCAGTTTTCTTTATCTACAGAAAAGTATCACATCCTATACAGTTGATTACTTGCTAAACTTACTTAATAAGTTACACTTTGTATTGCCTATCTGCTGGGTTTTTGCTATGTCGGGGACAGAATTATGTTTTTACCTCTCGATATTAACATAGTAACACAAAGGTCCCGGGTTCAATACCCAGCGCTTCCTAATTTTCTGTGAAGCAGTGGGTCTGGAACGGGGTTAACTCAGCCTCATGAGGACAAAATGAGGAGCTACTTGAATGAAAATGTAGCGGCTCTGGTCTAGAAAACTTCGCACCATCTATCCACGAAATTGGTATTAACTTAGCCAACAGACGACAGCAGCTCTGTCGGTATGGCTCGATTGTGGGTTGACGCCATGAAGTCTTGATTAACATCGAAATTTTTTTCAGCTTATTTAATAAACTTAATATTGCTCTTCTTCCACAATTTTGCGGAATACTATATCATTAAGGGTACAATAAAAATGTTTGCTGGTGAATGAAATAAAGAAAGCTTATTTTACTAGATTATCGTTGTTATTTTAAAGTTATTGATAATAGTTATTCATAGTAACATCTGTTGTTCATATGACTTGACGTATGAATAGGTGAAAATCAATCTAGTGGGCCCATCTTTTCTATCAGATAAGGCACATCTTATGGAAATGGTACTTTCATAGAGAGACTCCTAAGCAAAGGCTCTATCTTAATATAAGGTGTTGGACCTCTTATTTATCCCCATTAGAGTAACTAACTTGAGTAATTACCATGCGATAACTCTACTGAATTCTTAAAATGTAAAATATCAAATTGATAAATTTGGCTCTCGGAATACATTCCAAAGAGATATAATGATATATTTTGGATAAACTAGCTTCTTCCCCTTTCAATTGGTAAATTAACTTCCTGGTATATTATAACTGTGTTTTTTTTTCTATAAATAACTATGCTCAGTCACAAATAGTGAATGCCTTGGTAATAAGGCGTTCGAAAAAATCGTTTGTAGCTCTTTGCTAAAAAAAATAAAATACTCAATAGCTTACAGATCAGCCGCCATCTGTTGGCAAAGATAGTACCAACTTCTGCGGATAGACAGTGTCACGTGATCAGCACAACGAACCTTAAGGCCTTTAATCTCAATTTTATGGCATGGAACCACTATTTTTTCATTCAAGTAGCGCCTCATTTTTGTCCTCACGAAGTTGAATTGATCCCATTGCAGACCCACTACTTCACATACAAATATGGAAGCGCCGTGAATCAAACCCGGTAACTCTGGATCTGTAGCCAGGAACTCTGACCACTAGATCACAGAGACAGTCAGTTTTATTATATAATAACTAGGCTTATAATTGAACATTTTTTAAAACTCTTAAACGCTGAATAATTCAATTATTAGACTTTGATTTGATATAAACCCCTAACTCCGCAGGAGGAAAGACGATAGGTTCAGATTCTTTTAGGGGTCGTCTTGATTTGGGGCAGGGTTGTAAAAAAAACTTAGAAATGATACGGTGTTTGTGGTAGTTTTGCCCAATTTGGTGCTAGAAGTGTGTGTGTGTGTGTTGTGTTCAGCGGGCTCGTGTGTAGGGCAGGACATGTGTTTGTGCGCCACTGCTAAAGGAGTAGTTTACGACCTACATAATGCCACAACTAACGAGCGAGCAAAGAATCAGTAAAGAAAATAGAAGAAAAAACCGACACAAAAAAACTTATAGAAGGAAAGTAAATTCAAAGAGGAAAGGAAGTGAGGCCGAAAACCGAACATAACAGAGAAACGAGATTAAATTTGTCTGAAGAGTTGGAGGAATGAGGATATTTATATTATTATTATTATTATTATTATTTTCGCAGGAGATCGACACACAGCTGGATGGATTAAATCATGTGACAGCACATTTAGTAAACTCTTAATCACGTAATATTCATTACTATCAAATATACACCGAGATTTGAAATAAAATATTTCAGAAGGAAGTCTTAAAGTCTAACTCTTAGAAATAGTGATTAAATATTTTATCGTGCTTCGTATCTTACTACCCGTAAGGATTATACACATATTTACACTGATGGTAGGAGGGAAATATAATTTAGAAAAAATGTACCCGCATTTGCCTTGAATGAGAGTGGTAAACTTGTTAAGGAAACTAATCTTAATAGGGCCTGCTGGTACCCAAACCCTAACCTCACCCAGGGCCGGTCCTAGGCAAAAGTTTTGTGTGTGCAAAACTCACATTTTGCGC
>CABFWB010000006.1:303106-393043 GCA_902151455.1 Timema bartmani
CCCCCCCAATCTGAAAACACTGTGACGAATACTATATATGGCCATTTTAAATCTAGATCCTATGTATAAATATTTTTAGTGGAGAATTTTTTTTAAATAACTAAAAAAAACTAACGCATTTTATAATAGTCAGACGATGACGTCATTGTGTTTTCGTCTCTAACATCATTTAGTTTTTTCTTTTTTTTTCTTGAAAAAATGTGTTAGCTCTCTTTGTTTTCTACTATAAAGTGAAGTATGCAGTATATAAATATGCAGTGAGGTATAAAGTATACTACACTTCTAAGAACTACAAAAACCTGGATATTCATAAATATTCTGAAGATTCTTTAATTATATTTATATTTTCCCCGATAAAATCAAAAAATATTTATTTTTGGGCCATTTTGGCGTCCCTCCCCCCTGTATTTTTTTGTGTATGCGGTTGCACACGTCGCACACGCCTTAGACCGGCCCTGACCTCACCACCACTGACGAACCTGAGTAGGTATGTTTATTCACAAGTTTGTGTCTTAACGATCATGAGCATGGATTAGAAACCCTATGTAAGAATCGTAGAGGTGACCGAGTAGATTATGCCATTATTCACTTGGTCGGCGATGACTGTAAGTTCGAGATTCAATACAATCCCAGGTCACTAATTTTTTTTTTTTTCATGTGGGTCTCCAATCCTCTCTCTACACTGCTAGAGGGGAAGTCCCTTTAAGCTAAAATACCCTCCTTCCCTTTTAGATTAAGTTATTAGTTACACTTGTTTTGAAAGTTCAAATGTAAAAAAAGGGACTAGACCACAAACTAAGAATAAATGTATGACCTCCCTCCTCCCTCTCACCCTTGGGTAGAAGCAGTGGTTCTTAACATTAGTTTCGCACTTCAGGATGGTTTTTGTCCTTGTGGATAGATAGGTTGGTCACCGGACCAGGAGATCTTGGTTCGATTACGTGTGGTGCTTATTAAAATATTTGATATTTTAAATATATCATGGCTCTAGATGCACTTTAGGTAGGCCTACTAGTCATTCTTTCCTATTTTAAGTTATTTTTTAAGTTGTTTACTAAATAATGTTGTTTTTAGAAATCAAATAATGACAGTTCAAGAACTGTACACTCCTTGAGAAAGCCTAACCTATTGGTCCCATTTAAATGACACACTATTATATAGACCAAATTTTGTATACAAGCTCATCAAAATTCTTTGTAACTACTCGTATAAGCTAATTAAAAATCTATGTTTACAAAAATTTGTTTACACATTTTCCGGTGATTAAAATGAATATTTGATAGAGATTAAAAGAATGATAAAGCTTTAATTTATGGACTAGTTGTGACAAAAATAGAAATATTTGGTAATTTATGCCTTTGTTATGATTTTTACTTTAGAGTTAAAAATTTAATTTAAAACGGTTACTATTCAAACCTTTTTAAACTGTATGGGCATTGATGTGTAAATAAATAATTTATGTTATTTTTGGGAGTCACAAGGATTAGTTATTAAATGAATATATCCACATTTTTCCAATTTTGAAGAAATGTAAATATCATGCAAAGCTTTTATCACTCGACTTAAATGAAGTAACACAAACATCTTGAAGATATTAATTAAAAAATAAAGTGAATAGATTATTTAATTGTTTTAACAATCAGTTTTAATTGGTACATTTTACTACACTTAATAAACCTGCGGTAATTTTTAGATATTAAACGTTAATTATTTATTTAAAAAATAAATTTGAGCAAAAATAAATTTTAATGTGTCATTTCCACAACTGAATAAAAAAAAGTGTCTTCATTATATAAACAATTTCTAACAATTTTTAAAATATTTTAAATTAGAGAATAGTTAAAATATTTTTACAATGGATTTTTATTTATAATTTTCAAGGTCTATCTATTTTTGTAAATTCACTTATAAAAAATATTTTTTATAGCGTTCAGCCCTTAAGAAATCATGTTTAAAAGATTAGAAAATAGTTATATTGAAGTAATATAAATTAAATATATTTGAGTGTTTTTATCTAATTATTCACATTAACTAGAGAAACATAAGTTCAAAATTAAGTGAAAAGTAAAAAAATAAGGTCATATATGCGCATTGCAAACAAAATTAGTTTTAGTTTTTAACATTCGCACAGGTTGAAAATTGTAAAAAAAAAACTAGCTATGTAGGGCTTAATCAAAATTTGATCACGAAAAAGGACTTAAATAATGTTTTAAATAAAAGCTACATATTTTATTGACAGATTATACTGGTAAAGTCCACTATTAGCAGATAAAAAGATTTGCAATAATCTGTATATTCATGAAATCAAATTTAATTCCATAATTTAAAAAAATCCTGATTTCATAATGTGGTAAAATGTGCCAAAAATTAATTTAAAACTATTTTAAATTGACCATAAATCAAAACCACTTCTATAAGTTAAGCACAAATTATGTTGTCAGGTTGTAAAATAACTATTTTTTTCATTAATATAGTAACATTTCAAACCATATTTTAAAGATACATATAAATAATAAAATAAAATGCTTCTATTTCTAATGACGAAACAATATATTAACAAAACCTGTCCATGGTTGTAGTCATATTAAATCATTTCCAACAAATTACCAGACATGGTTTTGATTTTTGATCCTATGTGAGAAAACTGAATAGAATAAAAAGAAGATCAAAAACTGTCAAATAATTAAGATTAAATACATAATAAAGTAAAGATAAAATATGATTAATTGATAGCAATAACACTTTAACTCCAATACTGTGTGTTTAAACGATCAATTCAGAAAAAATTAAACATTAAAAAAAAAGTTTTTCTATTTATTTATGGAGATTAGAGCAGTACAATCAAATAAAATATCAATGAAGTTAACATGTTTGTGTGAAAGCCCTTTTAAAGATATTTTTTTTAAATTATTAACTTTTTTCCCATAAAAGTATAAACTATTATTTATTTATTTTTTCAAAGGAACAACATGGTTCCCATGTGGGAGCGACAGTTGTAAAGTGTGGAGTTAAGGTGTTATTGAGTACTTTCGGAACCCCTATATCCACCAGAAGTAAGTTTTTTGTTTTCTCTTACCTGGTGGTGGGTACGGCGTCGAGGGCACGGGTTCGGGCCCTCCATAGTTCCTCAGACCGTAACCATCATGAGGGAAGTTCTCCGCCGCCGCCATGGCTGCTGCTGCCGCCACCGCCCGCCCCCGGTCATCAGCGGGCGTGAGGTAAGGCACGGGCGGCTGGTGGTGATGCGAGTCCACATGGGCGTGGTGCCTGGAGGCGGCGTAGGGCGAGTAATTGCACCACGACTGAGAGAAGGACGTCTGGTGGCAGGAGGAGACGCTAGGGTCCACGCCACCACCGCCCCCAGCAGAGCTTGCCGCCGCGGGATTGTACTTATACTCAGGAGAACTGCCACTGCCAGTGGCGCTAGCCGCCGGCGACCAGAAAGCGAGCGAACCCGCCTTGCGGGTGTCACGGCCGGAGGTGGGGTCCGTTGCTAGGTTGTAGTAGGTGGGGGCTCCGGAGGCCGCGTACTAGCGTACTGGTGGTGGTTGAGACCCGCCGCCGGTTCGAAGGCGGTGGCCGCCGCCGAGGCGTGATGGTTCTCTCCCGCCGGTGAGTAGCTCCAAGGTTGGGCAGTGTGGTGGGAGTGGCGGATCACGCCCCCGGACGCTGCGTCGCAATCGTAGGTGAGGCGCTTGGCGGGGATGTGTAGCGGCCCGGAGTTATTGGTGCCGTTGTTGTTATTGTTGTTGCTGGAGACGGAAGAAGGGGAAGTGGAGGAGGCGGAGGTGGTGGCGGGGGGCGGCGCCGAACCGGAAGGAGCGGCCGGGGAAGTGACGTTGCTGTTACTCAGGGGAGTGTTGGCTGTGGTGGGCTGAAGAGGTGGTGGGGGCGGGCTCTCTTCGTAGAGACCGCCGTTCATCATGGCCCACCAAGTCACCCCGGAGTTAGAGCCCACTCCCGGCGCTGACGTCGTCGCCGCCGACGCATTATGGACGTCGTACAACGTGGCGCCGGCCACGTCCAGACCCGCGTCGGTGATGATGATGGTGATTTAGTTGGGGAAATTGGGGTTTAGGGAAATCACCAGACCCAACGTGGGGTCATGTTGGTAACAGTGGTTATAGTGAGGGATCGTCGAGGTTGGCAAGCGTGAGCGCGTTGGTGGTAGGAGTGGGGGGTGGCAGCCGGTCATGCAAGGGGGAGTAGGGGTAGAGGGGTAGTTTGGACCAGGCGGGAAGATTGATTTGCGGGAGCAATCAAGGAAGGGTTGAGAAAAAAAAAACAATCACAACACGTTAGAAATATGGCCCTCCTGTTTGCACACGAAATACAGACAAAAAATCACTTAGCACTGTTAATTTTTATAGTTTGTTTATACAATTTCACAAGTTAACGACTTTTTAATGAGACTCACAAAACCTCATGAAGTCATTAAATTTGAACTTTTTTTCCTCGGGATTTATCATCGTAGCACGTGTAAATGTTTTAAAATAGGGCCTTTTAAATCACAGTTAGTGGTCCCTTTATAGGGTTCTCATCTAAAACATCTTGGGCTAGTTAAAATTCAGTCATTTTTGTCTTGTACCACTCTATTACTGAATTTGTTTGTGTATAAAATATTTACAGCCATTTCATGAAAATGTGTAATGTCAATTTGTCAAACACAAGGTGTTCTCTTTGCGTGTTTTTAACACGTGAGAAACAACACAACAGTTCAGAAACGTATTTAGGTCAATAAAAATATACTTTTTGTGTATTAATCTTTGAAATACATGGTGTGAAAGTGGGCCATTGTAATGGCTTATTTAAAAATGGGAAAATAGACCATTGGGGAAAGTTGAACATCAGCAAGGGTTGTAATTTATGACAATCCAGAGAGAGAGAGAGAGAGCTGAACTGGAAAGAGGGCTGAGGGGTATTCTTTTTAAATGAACCGAAAAATGTTTCTACTGTGAATAGTTGCTTAAAAAAAAAGTAAGTTTTTTTTTTCCCTACAGGTATTAACAAAAAGGAGGGTAGCTTTCCCTAAGAAAAAGGTTCAATAAAATCTTTGTAGACATTAGTTGGCTCTAAGACTTCGATTAGGAAACATCACCACAAAATGTAAGCGTAACACTTTTTTTTACCCAAAATTTTTTGAAAGTTACTCTTTCAACCACATTTCATTACAAGATTATATTTAGGTTTTATATATGAAAGAAACACTTTAAAAGTTATATTTATTTTATACTGTCACTGATTATGTTTATTAATTTCCACCATCGATAGTAGGCCTATAGTTTATTTTAAACCTAACCTTTATTTTTTAACACTTTCATTCGTTTCACAGTATTAGTTGTGTTGTAAAATATTTGACTAAAAAAACTCTATACAAACACTTGGGCAGTTTGTTTTTTGGCCACTCGTATGTATAAAAACCATATAGACTAGATATTACTTTGTTTTGATAGTTAGGAGGAATATATATACATTTAGACTGGTTGAAAGATATTTTTGGCACGGTTTATTTTTGATCTCTCGTAGGACACCAAGCCGAATGCAAAGTGAAGATTTTCACGTGTGTGTTAAGTTAGTTCTGCATTTATTTATTTATTTTTAAAACACTTTTCTTGTCACTAGATGCACAAGTTTCACAAACTGTTGTATGCCTGTAGGTTAAACTAACTCTTATATTTATTTTTTAGACTAAATTTGTGTTGGTTGGTTTCAACAAGCGCCACGAGTTCACTACTCCACGCGAAGTATTTTTTTGTGTATTTGATTATTATAATTAATATTTTGGCGAGATCAAAGGTCTTTTTTTTTTCATACAGTAGCTACTATTTCGATAATCCCACAGATATGTATAAAATGAATATATATTTATTTTCTTTCAATCAAAAACATACAGCTAAAGAGTGGATAGAAAGTCAGAATTTTTTTTCTTCTAGAGTGAGCCCTCTCGATATATATCAAAAAAATATTGCTTTTTAACGTGTCGGCGCGAAGTTTAGCTGCTTTGCCTGTCTTGTCTGTACAAAGAGCCGCGGCGAACTGCCTTTGGATTCTCTCCCTTCCCCTCGGTTTCGATGATACCCCCCTCTCACCCCCCACAGCAACCGTTCTTTCCCATCCCCCCATCATACCCTTCTACCGTTTCACTCTCCTGTTCTTCATGATAGCGTCCTCTATCTCCGTCTCTCAAAGTTCCCGTGACTCGCGCCCTATCTGGTGAGCTCGCGCTCAAACAACTCCATGCGGGGATTGTTCGGTAAACGTGCCGTGACGACTACTACTTGATTCAACAAAGTAAAAGTCGACCTTCCATGTTACAAGAAATGAAACACACCGATTATTTATCCATCTCTCTTTCTCTGGGAATTCTCGATGACCCATCCTTTCCTCTTCTTTTAATACATTCTTTACCACACACGGTAAGGTTCATCAGGACCATGAGGTAATTTAATTTATTTCTCACTTAAAATTAAATCTCAAAGATTAAATTTAAAAAAAATACCAATAGTAGTCAGGTATTGCAAAATATTATTTTTCTGAAGCAAAAAAACAACAAAAACCAGCTTCTTTGAAGGACGCTGATTTGAATGGAATAGCGAACTAAGTACGGAGATATCAATGCAGTCCATTTTATAGGCCTACATCGAGAAATTATCAACATTATTTATTTTAACCCAAACTTTTCATTTCAAGGTGCAATATATTTTTTTTTTAATAAGAATAAGGAAACCAAGGTGTTCGTGCTTTCTTTTGTTAAAAAAAAATTGTATCAGTTTCATCAATAGCAGAAAAAAAATATTTGACAAAGGAAGAAACCTTTTTGTGTGTGTGTGTGTGTGCTTTATGGGTCACTAACTTTTGTTCGCATGGACATTACTACTGCCTTACCCATTTCTTTACCTAAGTGGGTGAGTGGTGAATAGGGAGGGGGAGTTGGTGAGAAGATTGTGGTTCGAGTGGGGAAGATACATAGATTGCGAAGATTTTGAGTTATTTTTCGTAGAATCTTATTATCAATTCGTGCTTTACGAATATATTAATCACGCTAGTGGAGTAGGAATAAGAAAGGAGGGACTTTATAGAAAATGTACCCACATTTGCCACAAGGGGTGGGAACCAATCTTACGGAAAAAAACCTCATGGTTACACCCGGCCGGGATTCTAGCCCCGATCTCCTCTTTTAGCTACAATCCAATACGAAACGAGAATGACACGTCAGACCATTCGACCCAAAACAATTCAAGATTCGCTTGAACAAACTTAAAGGGTTATCACGTTTTACTTTGAGTCAAGAGTCTGGTTATCTGATTCGTAGTCAGCTTCCAATGTCTCCCTTCTATTCCAGAAATGGTATTTTCCATCCTCTCTCCAAACCAACATTTTCTGGACTCTATCTAGTACATTGGACTGGAAAGCTTAATTCATAGTCCGTTTTGACACTTGAACGATCTAGTGATCTAAGTGCCAACCGGAACCAAGCCAAGGTCCTTTGAAACCATAGCTAACCTACCCTTAGAATTCGGCAAAGAGGACTAAGATAACCTTTCTTTTTCAGGTGAAAGTGGTAAATATGGAAGCTCTATATAAAGATCGCAATATTTGACACTTTTAAAAGGTAGGTAAATAAAGTAT
The DNA here is from genome assembly GCA_902151455.1 of Timema bartmani. NCBI lineage: Eukaryota > Metazoa > Arthropoda > Insecta > Phasmatodea > Timematidae > Timema > Timema bartmani. The sequence goes on from CABFWB010000006.1 coordinate 310,736, forward strand.
AAATCAACCCACATTCATACTACTTGTCACACATAGTTGACATATCCTTTTACATTCTAACAAAAGTAAGTAAAGCTACGGTCCATTTTCCATAGAAAAGCTAGAAAAATTTCTAAATTCTACATTCCAGTCAAGTAATGTGTCTTTTGATAGAGGTTATCAATCGCTATAAAATACCACTAATGAGATTATCAAAGGTTATCAATGTTGACACTTTATTATTTTCTAAAATCATCTTCCAATGAAAATTGGAATAAAATAATCTTTAAAACGTTAAAATATGTGTTGACACATCGTGAGCTGGAAAAACACGATATGAGTCAACACCAAAGGAGCACCCAGGGAGAATAGGAATTGCATAGAGATTGATGAGAGACCAATTTAACCGCATCCCTCCCCTCTTACATGTCTGACCTAGCAGCAATCAAAAGGGGAAAACCAGTCGATTTAGGCTAGGGTGAGAGGGAAGGAGAGTGGGGGAAAGGAAAAGAAAACATACATACAACGGCATCTGTACGTGCAAATTGAAAACTTTTTTTTCCACGGCTCCACTTCATATTAGATTGTGTTTCACTCAGTTTATGTTTCACAATAAATATGAGGAAAATAAGATCGTTCTGTTTAAATTTTTCGTAAAAAACAAGTGTTGCCTACTTCACTGACAGGTCCTAGTTTTTTTTTTTAGCAGGAAGTTAGTTTAATTCATTTTTAATAAAGTGTGAACTTACTTTTTAGAGCTCTTGTACGCTAAAGTTATTTATCTTTAATTTATTTTAACCTTTTTATTTAATAAGGGATTCATCAGAAGTAGAACACTAAATAAATACTATTTTCATTTTTTGTGGTTACGTGAATTAATGTCCGTTCGACCTAAACGCATCTTACACCAGTTTATTTAAGGGTGGTCATTATCTCATTCATTAGTCCAGTTTAATAATTATGTTCGATTACCGGAATGGACGAAAAAAGTATCATTAGTGAAATTGGGGCTTNTGTCTGATCTAAAATTAAGTTAGTATATAAGTAGTGATTAAGCTAGTAGGTTAAGAAATTGCACGTTAAATACCCCAAATTATTATTGATTTCCTAGTTCATTAAGTTGGAATTCCACCCCAAGCTCCTAGCCGTGAAAATCAAGAAACTTCAACATCGTCTGGAATTAAGCCAAAACATTTCATACCGTAGGTGTCAGGGCAGCGTTTGAAGTTAAAATGGCATAATGATCTTGCTCACAGCTGAAACTAGTAAATGATATTATTTTAAAGGTAATTTTACCTAACTTACATCGGTGGTCACGTGGTCTAAGGTGTCACTCTCGTAATAAATTGGATTACCGGTGACAAGGAGGTCAAAATTTGACTTTCTCAAAGTGTGACACCTTAGCTCAGTCGGTAGCGTGTCTCTTTACTGAACTAAGCGTTCCGGGTTCGATTCCCGGCATAGCTGAAAAATTTATCATTGATTAAATATAGGTTTTCCCTTACACAGTGAAGAATTGACGGTCGTGGACTGTGTGTTGTGTTTGTTATGGATTTAAGTTGGTTTATAAGTCGGTTCAGAAATTGCACGTTAACTGGCCTAAAATAAATAAAATAAAATAAAGACATTATCAAAGATGCAGCCTACTGACTTTGGTTTTCCCTAAATGGTTTATCTTTTTCCTTGCCCGAAAATGCATATATATTTCCTTTCCATTTTACCTACTTTAATCATCCTAACTTCATAGCCCGGACAGATAAATATGCGAGCAATGAAATGTGATTTCAGGATTTTAGACACTTGTGTGTTATTTTACAGATTCAACTCTGTGATTTGCAATATTAGACCTTAATTTGGATGTCAGTGGTAAATATTGACCAGTTGCACTAGGTCAGGAGTAGAGGGACTGCATTCTCTTTCACTATATAGAAGGAATTGTTAGGGTAGTAAATCATATAAGTCAAGGTGGTATGAATGTAGACTATTAGCCGCTCTGGTGGCACAGAACGTTGCCCAGGTTACAACATAAGAGGCTGTCTACACGCCATACCCGCAATGAGATGATGTGATGATAGTTTTTATAAATTTGCGGAGCCGGTGTGAGTCTTAATCTAACTTAAGCCTAATTAACAAAACCCTGATGACCGTTGGAACCATTCCACTTTTAAAAAACGGGAATCGAGCCCAGTACACCTAGGTTCGTAACCAGGTGCACTGACCACAACACCACGGGGAAAGGCTGATTTGACTTCTTTCGAGACCCACTGCTACACAGAATATATGGAAGCTACAGGAATCGAGGCCGGGACCTCCAAATCCGTGTCCAGGGACTCGGACCACTATATAACAGAGGTGGTCAGACCTATATATATATTTTCAATTTAATTATCTACACATAATAATCTCAAAGTTTTTGAATATTTGTCATGAACATCGCGAAATTTGACTAGGATTTTTATTTTAATTAAAAGAGGTTTCTTATCAAATGCCACTATGCTCACAAATATTCAAAAACATTTGAGATTGCATTTGGTAGCCAAGTTAAAATAAATGTATCTATTAGAGAAATATTTTATTTATTTTGTTCTAGAGATTTGTTCTAGTGGAAACCTCAAAAGTAGGCTACAGACCGCAACTCACGTCCCCTTTCATCATAACTTATTGACCATGAGCTAATGGGTGTTGATGAATTTATGTTAAATAACATCTGGTTGGAGGTAGAAATTGTTATAATTTTAAGAGTATTTTCTTTTTTAGCGTCGATTGGTTATTAGATACCAAAGACATGTATGTAATCTAAGGGAAACGACTGAAAAGATACAATATTAAAGAATTTCGCCAGCAATAGCCTGGAGAGTGGATGAAAAACACTAGTTGGGATGAATGAGTTAATTTACCTGTTTCAAAATATAGACCCTGATTCCTGAATCGAGTCAAGAATGATACCGCACACCTAAATCTGCTGTTCATTGGAGCACATTAAGCTACAGTCCAATATTTTCAGTGTCATAGCATACAGCCTTAGGTAAACTAGAGCTTGTAAGAATGACGTAGGTCTAAGGCTATGTAAGAACTCACACCATCAACTCCCCTGACTTAGCAGTCGATGTTTTTAAAAACATTGTTTCTTTTTCCAATTGCATAAGACATAACGATGTCAAAACTAGTATCTTGGGGGGAAACACGCCTCCTTTATGGGTATGTAACAACGAGATTTTGGACCTTTTAGAGAGGAGAAGGGGGGCCGGACAGAAGAATACCAGTTGCTAGTGGAGCTAGTCCAAGTTTAACCAACTTGTGGGGGAAATATTCTACAACTTGAGACCATGTTCTGTACGGTGGAGGACGCCTCAACACTTCTTAGAAGTCAGATTTAGATAACAACAGCGTAGCGCTGGACGGTCGGGTGTTCGACACCAGCTAGGGTTATAACAACGAATATAGATCAGGGCACGGACTGCTGAGTAGGGACATTGATAGAACGAGTACCTTTTACTAAACTCTCTCAATTAATTCTAAATCATAGATCACATTATACTCTAGTAGCATAGTTATTAATTTATTTCAATAAACTAGATTTAAACGAAGCCCACAATTATTTAGCTCAACCTACCCATCCCACCAAGCTCACCCATCCTGACACGTTAGGTTCACGGGGCGGGGGTAGCGACAGTGGAAAGGATCTTATCTGGTAGCTGAAAAAGGCCATCAATGTTAGCTGCAAAAAAATATTGTAGGCCTATGACCTTATGAAAATTGGACTGTATTTTCTGTTTGAAATGATGAACTAAGTTATATTTATGAAGATGATAATAGAAGCACTATTACATTAGCCTCTCAGTTGCCAAGATTGCTGAGGGACTGGCCATCTTCGATGACCTTCCCCCTGGGCGGAGTGTATAACAGGTCTGTGTTCAAATCCCGTTCATGCACTCCCAATGGAGATTTATATGTAAGAATATGAGTAGTTGTGAGTTTTAAAAATGTTTAGTGATGATTTAAGAGATCGATATTTCTCTTCATGAAATGCACAAAGGGGTTGAGTTTTTGTGCTTTTAGTTCAAGTAGTTTTAATCCCAATGCTAAATACTCTTTGAAAACGATTACTACCACGTTGTTGAACGTGCCTGACTCTTACTAAGTGAAGAGGAGGCTAGATTCAAACCTTGATTTTCTTTAAAATTGACAAATGAAGCACCTTTTATAAAACAAAGATCCTAATTTTTATGGACAATATTTTACAATTTTACTAGTGTTAGTTTATCCATAAAAATGACAGTTTCAGATAACATGACTTGACGTATGAATACGTGGAAGTAGATCTAGTAACCTTTTTCTAGTTATCAGATCTGTCCATTTGTAAGAAAGATGGGTCATAAAAGGGAGGATTTTTCTACTAATTGTTTTCCCATACACTTTCCTGGTGATTGTCACTGTGGTTCCTTAGAAATCATCACAGCCGCTTCGGTGGCCGCACGGTCTAACGCACTACTCGCGTGTTGGACTATACTGCCAGTAGTGAGGAGATCAAAATTCGAATCTCGGTCGGGTGTACTGAGGTTTAATTTCCAAAATAGTTTTACGCTCTCTCTCTCTCACTCTCTCTCTCCATGCAAATTCGGGTACAGTTCCTCTAAATCCAACCTCCCTCATTCCTAACTCACTAGCGTAATTATTAAATCTGAGTATGAACTGAACAGGTAGTAAGACGCGGTGCTAAAACAATTGTTCTTCTCGTCCATGGATTGAAATTCAGCCGTTTATGTCAAGAACAAAAATATTGTCTCAAAGGCTACTATTGGATCTACTTATATTGAAATTATATTATTTACAAATTCTAGTTTTATTAGTGTTTTTAATATGTTGGAGTATGATCATGGTTTTGTTATTTCTAATAACTTACAGATATTTATAAACAAAAATATATTTAACTATGACATTTTAGAAAATTTAAATTTTTTAGTAGCTTACAAAACTAAATATGAAATAAAAAGTTTAATTCAAAGTTCCAAATTGTCACGGTTTAAAGCACACACAAAAAGAAGTAATATTTTATCAAAATTTTAGTTACAAAAGAAATTGACGTGTTTTTTTTTTCTTCTTATTTTTACCTCGTTGTAAATGATTTCTACTCCACAACCAGTTGATTAAAAATGACCCCCACCACTTACCCCCTTATCCCCGCTACCTACTTTGTATGTCTGCACAGAAATTGAAGTCTTAATAGCATCGGCATCCTGTGTCCTTGATTAGTGTTGCGTCTTAGGACACACACACATACATACATACGCACACATTAACACGGCGGCACCTTTTGGGTGCCCAAATGATATAATAGTTCTGTTCGGTTCTCGTTCTCTGGGTGTAAAGGACACGTACTCCGGAAACGCTATCTTCTTTTGACACCTCAGGAGGTTTTTTTTATTCTTCTTCTTACAACGACGTGGGTGGGAAGGTTTTCTCGATGGGCGTTGATAAGTTTCGTGATCAGCGATCTGAGCGAAAGCTAAAACGCGTCGCAGATTGTTTGACGGATTCGTTTTGTCAACCCGATGGCGAGCGTGTGCGTGGATGTTATGTGGGTGTCCTTGCTACCTGGAAACAGAGTTGTCAACTCTATAGTCCTAAGCGATAGTACACGAACTTGAAATTGATTTTATTGATTTTTTCCCAGAAGAATACTTTTGTTTCTACGATTACAGTAGGCCCACGTGTAAAAAAAAAACAGGTGCCTGATACAAAAGTGCCCCACAATTAAATTATATTCATAATCAATAGAACCACATATTAAATAATTTTGAGCACATATAGATCCAAATCATTTCATTTTGGGAGAAAGAGAGTGGATTTATCATCATCTGAAATTCAAACTCTAAATATTAAGCCTCAACAACATCGATTAGTTACGCTATTTTATGAAAGAAATTAATAATTAAATGATCGGTGTGTCAATTCAGAATATTACTTTTAGTGTGATAACCCAATATTGGGTCATGCGTATGTACAGGTGGAGAAACTACAGTGCAAGTGGTCGACATCGGTAGTATTAGGGTGAAGTGCTCACCTTAGGACCCGATGTTCGTGGGTTCAAACCTAGCAGGGGTCGATAGAAATCCGTAAAATTCCGTATCCCAACTTCCTACGGAAGGTAAATATAGTCGTCTGTCCTACTGTATGTCGATTGCTGCATGTAAAAGATCCCTGGAAGTGTATGAAAATACCTTACCCAGCAAAATTGATATGCCCTTTCGTTCTCGCTCATTGAAATTCTCACGTGCTGGTATAATTATTCGGTTCAAAAAGTGCACGTTAAATACCTTAAATAAATATAGTATAAGCTGTATCCACATCGTACCGCTGGCAACTCCGCTTGTACCCACGCATGCGCACGTCGTGGAATTGACAGTCTCTCTGGAAAGACTTCCTTGTCGTGATAGTTCTTTGATTTTTGTCTTGTAAATCGAGAATGGTGGAGTTTTCAGACATGCTTTAGATCTATACCTTTTCAGTAGATAAAATATCATTGAGTTTTCCCAATTAACATTTTAATTTCCTACTAATTTATTGGTGGATTAATTTTTTCATTTGATATTTTATATTCAAAATTGTGAGACTTAATTTGTTCGATTAGACACAACATAGAACAGCTCAAACCACTAATTAATTACTGTGAGAGGTGAAACCTTAATTTATCAGATTATATATATTCCGGCTATGTCTGAAATCAGGCCTATATCTATTAGTTTAGTAGTCAAAGAAGATAGTTTATGTGCTACACCGGTTAGTGACGCCCAACAACTCCACATGGAACAAGGCACATGCACTAGGTAAGTTCTGAAAATGCGGTAGTTTACGTTACTTTCCCCAGATAGCTCTACGAGTGGGTGAGAAAGAGTCTACATATTTTAATAGAAAGATAGCCTATCTCATATACCTTCTAGGCACAGTCCACATGCCACAATCGACATGGGACATTTAAATATCAGACAAATCTTAATTAATGTTAGAGTCACGTAGAGCTTATCATAGTCCATACAGATAAGAGCTCAAATCCCAGTAAGACTTCAAACAGCAGAAATGATGCAATATTGGTTTAAAACAAACTAAAATAAACAACTACTTGGCACCTAAAATAAAAGTATGCCAAGTGTTTGTAAAAAAAATCAATAGATGTCAGAAAATGTTGTATGGAGGCTACTACAAATATTTAAATGCTTTCTCAACCTTGCTACTTCCCAAATTGAACTTCAACGTAAACACAAATTAATCGCCCCTGCTCGTCACTTGTTTCACATGCTTACTTCCAACACAGAGAGCACTGTAAACAGAATAAGTATTCGTAACTCTACATTCGAAGAATCGTGGTAGCCCTATTTTTATCTTTATTTGTTACCATGACTATAAAAACCACTTACAGTCCAATAACATCCTATAAGGTGACTGGAATAGTTGAAAATATGTATATAAGCTCATCATACAGAACATATTTACAAATTTATAATAATAAAGATCTAGGTGCTTAGTGTTTAATGTTCTGTTAGCGATAAAAGCTTCCTCACTCGCTATTCTGTAATCAACACGATCTCATATATTTTAAGAGCATGATGATTTTATACTAACAAAATAAAATTGGTTATTTTGTCAATGCTATAAAGATATCATAGTGATTGACGACCTTGGGAACCTTGGGGTGAAATGTTCGCTACTGGATTCGATGTTTATGGTTTAAGGCCCGGCTAAGGTCAATGGATCTTTATTGTGAAATGAGTATCTGTGTTCCAACTTCTTTCAGAGGGGATGTTAAGACATGTACACAATTAGAAATATTTAAAATAATAATATTAATAAAATAATATTATTATTAATATTAATAGGTACTATACATAAATATATTATTAATATAAAATGTTATTAATAATATTTATAATATTATAAATATTATTATTAGTATTAAATAATTATTGATAGTATTTATAATATAGTAAATATTTCATTGTGTACACCTAATATTAATGTCTAGTTATACAAAATTTCAGCCTCATACATTAATTACTTTATCTTAACAATGGTACAAAAAACCATAAATTAGCAAGTTTGACCCCTTATAGCTTGTGAAATGTAATGAGTTGAATTCATTGAATAATTATGAATAGCTTATAATAATACACGTGTTAAATTTGTGAAATGAAATGTCTATTTTAGAATGACCTTAAGTAGTAAGACGAAGAGAATGTACAAACAAATCACCCAAAACTTTATTTGTGATGCTATAAATAATTTTACAAATGTATACTAACATAGACCCATATTTATAAAATAGTGCGCCCCTAAGCAAAAGCAAAATAATTTTTATTTTCAATCAGGTTCAATGAACAGTTAGAATCAACATGTTCACTGATCCAAGCCAAAGTCTACGGGTTTGCACTGCTTATTTAAGCGGCAACGAGCAAAACTCTGCAGGGTGGAAAAAAAACAAGATGAGAAGGAAAAAACTAGAAAAATAAACAGAGGCAGGGAGACGTTAAACGCATCAATCTTCACGAATAAACATGCATGTGTTGTGCTGACATAGATTTCAGAGTAACGTAAGGGAGACATACCACAATATTTTCATAAAACCAGATCATAAACTGGTAATGTTGGAATACTTGAACGATACTTTTGTCTAAAAAGAATTAGAGAGAAAAAATATAACCAGTGTACTGTCTATTAGTGGCTTATTTTTAGTTATTTCTATGATAAGCACACATACCAACCTCCATACCATTAATTTACCACTTTGTGAAGTAGGAAAAATAGATTGATGGAGATACATTTACAGCCCTTACAAGTATCAAGCCTGGGGATTTTTAGACGAATAGGAACTTTATTAGAATAGATGCCCGACACCTTAGCTCACTAGGTTGCATGTTTGCCCACTGAGTATAGGGTCCCGTGCTATATTCCCAACACGGCTGAAAAATGTTTAGTTGGTGAAATACGGGTTTTCCATTCCACAGTGATAAATTAACGGCTAAGGCCTGGATGTTGTGTTTGTACAAGATTTAAGTAAGTTTATAAGTAATGTGCTGATATAATCATTCGGTCATAAATTGCATGTAAAATAACTCAAAATGGATAATAATTATAATTGAAGAGTTTGTGTTTGATATTTTACTACTCTAAACTGACTCTCTCCATGCTATGCCTCGTCCATATCACCGTATCATTAATGTCCTTAGTACATGGTCCGTACAAGAGATCGACCACATTGTAATAAATTGCTCTTTACTCAGAACTATTATCATGCCGTGTAATACTCATTGGAAGTTGGATCACCTATAAATTTGTAAGTACCTAACATACATAGTCACGCCATTCCCTTACGGGGTAGCCATCGTTAACAATCACAGGTAAATAAACAGATTAGCACCGATGTGTGAATCAGAATGAAAACAACGACAGTAGAGGAAATGTATGGTCACTATTCTACTCTGTTTTCCTTTCATTTTTTGGAAAAAATGTTTATAGCAATTAATAGAACCCCAAGTGAGTCTTTTGAGGTATTTATAGACAACATTTGCTTGGAAGAGATAACTCATATTACTTTAGGAATTTTAAAATATGAGACAAGTATGTCTTAGAAAGAAAGCTTAAGCCTATCATATATGTTCTTATTAATAAGCTCTGATAAATGGCAAATATATTAAAAGAAATATTGTATTAACATGCTTTGCAAAATCACGCATACAACCCGAACGGGTAGGTACTAAGACAGGGTTGAAAATATGTTTGCAAAATAAGATAATTTCATCATGTGAAAACTGAACATTCATCTTTATAGCTAGCTTTATTAATATCAAGATAATGATAGGCTGTGTAGATAACTATTTTATAAATTTGATATATCTATTTTACACAACTTTCTACGGAAAAATGCTCATGGGAAATTTATCTTACATCTAAAAAACGTTACTAGATCTACTTTCACGTATATATTTATCAATACTTAAAACATAAAAGAGTAAAATGTAATCAATTTTGGCCTCAAAATTATTTTTGTTATTTTATTAAAGTCCCTTCCTATGAAAATTGACCTGCAACTTCATTTCATGCACAGTTAAAAGAGTCACAAAGCCAAAGTGATATCTAAGTTGCAAATAAAGAAATGTAAAGTTATGCCATACACAGGTATATGTAGTAGGAAGCAGGGTTATAAAACATAAATAAAAAACTTGTTCATTTCAGAAGCAGGTAATTTGAGAACAGGTTCTGGACTCAAAGTAGCTATTATTATCGGTCAAGATAGGAGTAGCTTGCGTTGCTATAGGTCTTACGTGAACCACATCTCCGCTTTTATTAACTATCTTCAACGTGTTTTATATTCCTCGATTTGGTTGTATAACCTTTGATAAATGAAATTAATTTTTGCACCACTTCTTACTAACCATCCGTAATATACGCATATTTATACTAGGTTGGGTTGAGACAAGTGAAGTTTTATAGGAAATGTACCAGCAGTTTTGTGGAGGAAGCGTGGAAAACCCGTTAGGAAAAACACCCTCATTTCTGACAAACCTACCTGCCCACCAATGGAGATATAACTCGATATGTCCAGGAATGTTTACCAAAATAAAGACGAGGAACACTAAGTAAGTCAAAGTGTGTTTATTTTGTTAATCGTAGATATTTTAACCATATATTGTCTTACTTATCTTAATAATATTTATCAAGAAAATGAGTTACAACAGTAAAGTCATATTGATAGTAAAATTTGTATTCAATTTTAAAAAATACACTTCACAAGTTCAAACAGTTTAATATTATTAATGGTGGTACAAAAGTTGAGACATTTCTTTACCTTGATCATTTATAAAAACATATTTTTTTAGCCAAATCTAAAAGATAAATATTATGCCATATATGTATGTGTGTGATCAAGTTCCAAAAGTATGAGATTATTATACCAACAATTATAACTTTTATCTTCGAGGTTATGGAAAAGTTTTTTTTTAATTCGACCAATTCAAATAATTGATGTAGTGAATAGTGCACACTTTTATGAACATTAATTAAACTTGTGTAAGCTTATTAATGAAAGCACTATCAAAACTCTTGATAGTATTGATAGAAATATATATTTCCGTATGTTATGTTGTGTTAAAATAAAAATTGTGAATGGTACTTAAAATTATTAAAGAATTAATTTAACATTTATATGGAAGAAACTAATGATAATATGATCTACATGTATGCTACCTGAACTGCTTGTATAAATCAAGGTGTGAGTTTTATATAATTATATCATGCTTATTATTATTTGAAAACAAATGTTAAATATATTTTTATTAGTGCAGGAAGCTGACATAGCCTAGGTGCCTCTCTTAAGATCTAGGCTACTATAATAAGACGTAAATCACAAGCTTTAAGCATTGAAAGATAAGGAAAGTCTGAAAGAATTTAGCTCCCTTTATTGTTGGTGTTATTATTATTATTATTATTTTTATTATTATTGTTGTTATATACTAAGCAGCAAACAATGATCTGTAGCAGCAAGAGAGAAAGAAAATCTGAGAGTAATTAAGTCTCTCTATTATTGTATATTATATAAAGCGACAAAACTTAAGCATTTGTAAGCAGTAAAAGAGGAGAAACGTATGATATAAGCAAAGCTTCTCTCTCACAAGATGTAGTACTAAGCAGCAAATAATAATTTGTAAGCAGAAAGAATAGGAAAAACTCTCTAGAGTAGTTATACCCTAATTTTGGTAGGAAGGACAGTCCAGTAGTTGCTCAGGCTCTTATACAATTTTAATACATTCATACTTCAAGTCATGTTATCTGCGACAGTCAATTTTGATCTATATTATCAATATATATAAAATAGCACAAACAATATAGTAAAATGTTATCAATGTTGATCTTCCAATTAAAATCAGGGTATACTACGTAGCATATCAAGCAGCTACAAATATTTAGTCAATGACAATGCCCGGAGCGTGTATTAAGTCTTTCTCACCTTGTATACTTGCCAGCGTGTTCGCAGGAGGAAATACACAAGCAAGCCTAGAAAACAAAACACAAGCAATTAACCTCGGAAACAATGGCACACCTTAAAACGTTCTCAGAACAAAGGTATCAATGTCTCACTTAAGGTTAATAAACATTGTATGAACCCTGAGACTACGTTTACAATTCCTCCAAGGAATTTAGTAACATTAAAAAAAAATTATGTATGTATGTATGTGTACAAAATAAATGGTGGTACTTTTTAGTAAGTTGGTTCTTTAAAATATGGAAAATTATAACTTAACAAATGTATGAACCATGAGACTAGTTTAACTAAATTTTATGATTTAAAAAATGTGCAAAGCCTATAACCCGAAAGGGTAGTTAGACGCGGTGCCAAAAAAAATGTGAAGGTTAATAAATATTTCAATAAAATAATCTGAACATATTTAATTTAATAATATTCACAAATTATTTTTAATGATAAATATAAAACATACGTCCTCAATATTCGTTTGCTTCCAGTCTTAACTACCCGTTCAGATTACACACATTCAACTACATTAATGGATTAAAGAGAATGGAGGTGTGAGTTGGATTAAATATACATGCATTTTCTTTAGGAGAACGGTAAATAATTTAAGAGAAAGCACCATTCATATATTTGGCCGGGATTCGATCCCTGTACTTCCCACTACCGGCAAACCAGACTATGTGAGCTTGACACTTAATCCATGTGCCCATCAGTGCAGGTCTTATACAGCTAATAAAGTAAGTTACAGATAATTCATATAAACACAAATTAATTAATGTAACTCTCTTCTTTGTAGGCCTAACTAATTAAGTTGAATGCATGAAATGATATATTACTAGAGCAATGATTTACCAATATGAATGCAATAAGAAGGAGGTACTTTTACAAATTTGGATCTAGTAATTATATTATATTTTTTATTTGAAGTATTAAACATGCACTTTCTGATCAGACTTATTATATCAGTAGGCCAACACGAGAATTTCTATGAGCGAAAGGGAAAGCGACTACTAATTTTTCCGGGGAAGGTATTTTCGCATACTTTCTAGGTTTTTTTTACCTGCCACAATCGACATAGGACTGACGGCTATACTTCCCCTCCAAAGGAATTTGTGCTATGGATTTTTATCACTCAATAAAAATCACTCGACCCTGGTTAGGTTTGAACCCACTAACACCAGATCCTTTGGCAAGCACTTTACGCCAAGACCGCTGAGTTAAACCATTTGATTATAATCAACAATATATTTAATAATAGGCCTATATACGATGATGTAATTAAAATAAAATGTATCTTAACCTAAATTTGTATGCTGATAGTTCACACACAATATTTTTCCATAGGACATTTATCAATTAACAAATATTGGCAGTGAATACACAATTAACTAATTTAGATGGTTCATTCGAGACAAACGAAATATATATATCTTAAGCCAAACGGCGCTTAACATGGCAATAAATCTAAAATATACATTAATAGTTGGTATATTACTGTAATATTAAATGAATTAGTAATATATTTAAAGACTTTACGAAGACTTGATAAGATCAGGTGGACAGACAGGGTGACAAATGAAGAAGTCCTAAGAAGAGTGGATGAGAAGAGATCCATTTTGGATGTGATTCTTCGGCGCAAAGCAAACTGGATCGGACACAACCTTAGGAGGAACTGTCTTCTGCAGGACGTCATTGAAGGAAAGGTTGAGGGAAAGAGGAGCTTAGGAAGAAGGAGGATTCAAATACTAGATGACTTGAAGGAAAGAAGAAAATTCTGGGAACTGAAGGAGGAGGTAGAGGACAGGGCGCACTGGAGGTTTAAGTTTCACTGACAAAAGGAATGGACCTGTCGTAAGACAGAACACATAATAATAATAATAATAATAATAATAATAATAATAATAATAATAATAATAATAAAAACAAGGGAGATATGTTTCTATAAAAACATCTATTTAAAAATACCATTGACAATTTGATTGCGTCGAGGTATAACATACGGTATTTTTTATTAATTATTTAACATCCTTCATAGTTTACATTTACTGACGAAATAAAATACAACACCCAGTTTTATTAGGTTGAATAACTTTAAAAGCGCAACTAAAAACTATTACAGTAAGTATGAAACGTTCAATTTTTGGACATCTTAGTACAGAAAGTCTTACTTATAGTGTACCGACCCTAGCTAGCAATAATAAATGTCAAACTTCCCATGAAAATTCTTAAGTTTATCTGTCAAGGTCTTGTTTCTGAGTAGAGTATGGAACAGCTGACAAGGATAGAGAAAGAGAGGTTTTTTTAATAGCAATTAAAGTGGCAGTTTGGTTGCTCGTAAAAGTGAACTGACCTGCTCTAACGTTTTCGTACGTCGAGACGAGATAACACCGGCGCAATAGTTACTATCCTATAGATACTGGCTGTATATACAAATATGTTAGTTAGCTAAACAAGGATTAAGTTTTTTTAACATTTACGGGTCATAAGCGACTTAATATACTATCAAGTAATTAATTAGGACGTTTTTAACAAGTGCACCTACATTCTCGTGGATATGGATTGGGAAAATTATTTTCAACGTATCAGTCCGGCATTCAAACCTCAACATCTAAGTCAACAGAAATATAGTCCATTGAGAGCGTGTATAACTTCAGGCAACAGACCGTTTATTTGAGCACTAAACCAAGCTGGTTGGCATTCAGTCTAAAATTAAAATTCATTAAGTCTTGTTTGCCGGCGGGGGACATCTCATTATTATTCCAGCCTTGTTGGAGATCAATCTTAGGATTTCTATTTCGCAATGTATAGTCTAATTATTTATACCGGTTATACTGAGTTACATTTATACAATGGGTGAAGCGAATATAAATAGATTGGAGTTAATTTGTTGTGAACCACTTCGGTGACCACATGGGCTAAGGCATCACATTCGTAATAGACTGAACTGCCGATGACAGGGAGATTGGGGTTGAAATTCCGTTCGGGTGTATTGAGAGTGGTTTTTCCGAAACGATTTTCCACTATCTCTTCACGCAAATTCGGGTACACTTCCTCTAAATATAACCTTCCTAATCCCACCATCATTGTAATTAGTACATAAGTGCGTACAACCCAAACTGGTACTAAGATGCGATGATGATAGAAAAAAATATCTCCAAACCACATTTTGCAGGAAGCTGATCTCTTCCAGCTCAGTCAGAGCCAGAGCCTACTATGACCTTCAAACTAGGGACTAGGATTGGTGACGTCACGGCTCTCCTCACTGCACGCATGTTTTCTTAGCGTTATGGCTTGTATTTAAATGAGAATTGAGCACTAAACTCAGCAAAATATTGTGTTTTTAGTCAATTAAACTTCAGGGATGTGATTAGTTATTTCTTGTTTTTGTTTTAAATATCTTTCAAAGTGATTGTAGCATTTAAATGTGTTTGTTTAGTTAGGTGAACTCGATGAAAGTACTAATTTATTTTAAGTTAGTAAAGCTTTAATATCTGAATGAACTCTACTATGCTACATTCCAAATTATATAAACGAATAATTCTTAGCTTTGCCAACTTTTTTTAGAAACCCACTTTATTAGACTCTTCAAAAATTAATGATTCTCCGTTCTAATTACCTTGTAGTCCAAAACGAATAAACAAAATATGTAAATTTTTTTTTAGTGTTTTGATACATAGCACAAACGAATTTTAATAATTTAAATTAAAATTGTTCATTTTTTGGAACTTGTAAGCTTTGAATAAAATAAAAATGAATTGAAGAAGTATAAGCATGTTGATTCAATTAACTTACATGTCTCATTTTTTACTTTATACATTGGGTCGTGTAGCAACTGCAAGAATTTTCCCATCAAGATCAAATCTTCATGTTCTAAACACACATGGCATGACTTCACGAAAGTTAATTTAATAAACTCTTATATTTAATTCCTGTCTAAAGAATCTTTAAAAAAGGGAATTTCTTGTCGAAAACCTGGAAAAAAAAAACCATGTAATTTTGTAAATAAATAGTGACAACCCTGACAAGAAATGTTATTAAATAAACACGTGACACGTGCACAATTCAAGTCGTAAACTAGGAAATATTATCTCCTGTGCACTCCAATACAGGCTGTTGTGACGTCACAGCAATGGAAGGGATCTAGTTCCAGGCAAGGATGATTATAGTAGGCTTTGTCAGAGAACCAACCCTGTTAGAAGTCACTGATTTACTGTTAATTAATGTCGTCCACCTTTTGATGTCGTTGCGCTCCGAGTAACAAAACAAACTGGGCGAGTTCAAATTTGTATATAGCTTGAGGAAGGCTTAACTTGCATGACAACCTTTTCTGCAGAATAAATATCTATGAGTTATTTTCTCCCGTTGTCATCTTAGTGCACATGAGTTATAATTTATGGGTGTATTTTTACACCCTCTTGCTCTCATAGCTATACTAATGGGGTAGGGGTGAGGAATAACCCACTCAGTATCCCCAGCCCAAATTTTCTGTCAGCAACGATACCATGCGATGTATGTCTTGACACCTCAGGACGTTTCGGACACAGGTAAATAATATTATTCCAAATATTACTAAACGATTTATTTAATAGTACGAGTGGGTCTAGTTGATAAGAGTCTTAGAGTCTTAGAATAATACTAAGGCTAAAGCCTCACAGAAAGAGATTTTAAGCGATAAAAGCTGTCGAGCTTGTCCGATCAGGTGATTTGGAAAAACCTACACATTGAACCAATTGGGGTTGGTCTCAGTACAAACAAGAGAGAAAACAGATTACTAGCGTTCAAAGCCTCATACAGTTCAGAAAACAACATATTTGATTATTTTTTTTAATTGATATCACGCTCAGTTTCCGGGATTTTTGGATAAGTCATCACTCATCACAGTTGAACATGGACTTCAAATACATCTTTGCTGCTGTTTATAAGCGCTATTTATTGAAAGGCACTTGAATGACAGAAGGGCTTCCAGTGCAGCTTGTGAAGAAGTCTGCAATGAAATGAATTAGCACTACTGTGGGGATTATGTATTTATGTAATAGTTTCTACTTACTGTAAAATAAAAGCCTTGTGCTTTGTTGCAGAAATGCGTGTAAATTGAAATTATAGTAAAAAATCGCCAAACTAAAGTAATAAACGAGTGAACCATGAAAACCATAGCCACATTTCCCTCTGAGTAGTACAAACGTGGTCTCAGCCAGCCTAATGTCTGTCTGGCGAGCCAAACGTTCAGCTCAATGATAACGCTTATCCCCGCTTGAAGCCACTTATAGCTCTGAATATCTTTCTTTGTGCTCTTAACCTAACCGCCACATACAAAAGATCTCTCTTTTTTTTCTCACAGCGCCCTATTTTTTGTCTCGAGTCCTCGCGGCATACTGAACGTAAAAGTTGGTAGCACTACGGAAGACTAGGAACATGTACTGTACATGAACAGAGACACTTCTCTCGGTTGAACAGAAAAGGCGTGTGTTTACCTTCTATTTTACCACAGATTGAACGGTTTTGTAAGAAACCAGTTCCAGCTTCTATTTCAGTACTGTATTAATCAACCCTTTAATTGTAAGCCATTACATTATCTGGAAAGTAAATACCTCAAATTATTATTAAATAAAACTAATTTTATTCAATTTATTATCAATAATAATAAAATGTAATCCACTTGGATGATATAGTGGTCTACGGCGTCACTCTCGCAATAAACTGGACTGAAAATGACTTAGAGATGGGGCCTTTGAATCTCAGGTGTTCTGAGGGTTTGTTATTCCTAAAAGGTGCTTCACACTCTATCCACGAACATGTAGGTGCACTTCCTCAAAATTAAACATTAGCGTAATTAGTATATATACAACGGGGACGAAGACACAGTGCTAAAAAAAAACTACAATTTTGTGGCACACCCATTTAGAACTTGGGTTGAATGGGAAAAATCGGTTGACCCCAGAATATATTCTCCATACGGCCTCACAGTGGGAGTGTAGGGGATGCGAGAAAAAGGGCAATGCTTTTGCAGTTTTTATAGCAAAACATTTTTTTGGTCAAAATAAATCAAATATTGCTCCAGTAGAAACATAAAGTTTCATTTTATTCACATAGTGATATCAACATTTATTGAATATCTGTCAAGGATATCCTGGAATATAATATCAACATTTCCTCTACATTTAAAAAGTTTCTCATTCAATGCGGCTAAATTCACTACAGATATTCAACAATTGTTGATATCAACATGTGTAGAAAATTAAACTCTATGTTTGTACTGGAGCAATATTTTATTTATTTTGGCAAAAAATAAGTTTTGCTATAAAATTTGCAAAAAAACACTGGGCTTTTCTCGCGTTTCATAAACTCCCACCTAAGTCTCGCCTACGAGACTGCGCACACTGGCACTGGCGGTTTGACGGCTCGGGACGGGTCTGGAACAAATTAAGGAGGAGCTTTGTTCGTTGCCGGAAAAAGATCCTCCTTGTTTATTTGATCTGAAAGACTGTGAGGAACCGTCTACTATAAACTGTGTAGACTGCTTCTACCGCCTGGCTACACCCTGGCAAAAACTATATATGTCACAGATCTCAAGTTTGTAAAGGTAAAAGTGTATTAACTCAAATTGATTTGTTATGATTTTTAAAAGTGTATTTTGTTTAACACGAGAGTCATTAACGACATAACACAAGGTAAGGAATCATTAAAGTAATTTTTAGGAAACGTACTCGTATCCAAGTGGAGAAATGGTGAATTTTAGTTAACCTAGCT
Organism: Timema bartmani; assembly: GCA_902151455.1. NCBI lineage: Eukaryota > Metazoa > Arthropoda > Insecta > Phasmatodea > Timematidae > Timema > Timema bartmani. Next base: position 329,484 of record CABFWB010000006.1, read on the forward strand.
GGAATATTCAGATTATTAAATAATTTGGTGCTAGAACAATTCGGTCAATTATTGAAAAATTCTCAGGAAGTTACACAAAATAATTGCGTTATTAATATTATTAGATAAATAAAAACTACTGACATAAAAATATTTTGATAACTTTTTACTAAATTACTTAACGATATGAATCTTATACCTCTATTATATTGACATCATGTTGGTTACTATTAATTTTTACTATTTGCATCAGATCATTTTGTAAAAAAAAAAACTTAATTTTAAATACATATTTAAACATTTAATTTTATTTGTTTGAAGGATAAGTTAGGTTAGTTTATTTTTGTAATGATAAAATATATTTTAAAAATATAGGTTGTATTTGTTCAAAGGCTAGGTTAGGTTAGTTTTGTTTTTTATAGTTTATTTTATTTTAGTTTAGTGTACTTTAGTTTTGTGCCTTCTTTCAGGAAATGCTAAGAAATATGATGGGACAGTATCCCTTAAAATACGTGAGTCGAGTTTAAATTTAATTTATTATGATCCTAATAGTGTTAATACTTCGACACATTATTTTTCATACGTTTAGTGTGGTTTATACGATTGTTTGGTAGTGTTTATTTATTTTTATTTTTTAAATTAATCGATTGTGTTCTAGCCCCAAGAGTTATTATAAAAGTAGAGAAGGACGAACGTACGTAATAGAAAACGTATTCGTATCTGAGTGGAGAAATTAAAAGTTAAGACTTAGATGAATTGAATTTGAATTGCTCTAGAAATATATAAAAAATTAAATCTATAGATTAATCAGTTGCTAAATTGGTAGATGTATTAGGTGAAATTACAAGTCAAAATGTATAATTTAAATATGCTTCTGGTGAAAAAACATATTGTCAGATATGAACATTTATATACAATTATTATACATCATCAACTAGACCATAAACGAGTTAACGAAAAGTCTAAAACATAGGTTGACATGTTAAAAATATTAATACAAAAGCTTTTAAGATATAAAATAGTATGGTGCAAAACAATGTCTTAGGTCCAAATATGATGTGAAATAAAAGAATAAAATTTGAGGTTAACATCTGCCAAATTACTTCATTAAATTTGTTTGGCATATGTAATTGTATATAAATGTTCATATATGACAATATATTTTTTCACCAGAAGCATATCTACATTATACATATTGACTTGTAATTTCACTCAATACATCTACCAATTAAGCAAAGGTTTAGTCTATAAATTTATTTATTTTCTATATTTTTAGAGCAATTTATCTAAGTCTTAACTTTTAATTATAACTAATCCTTACTTTCAACCGTTTTATAGAATGTTTTCTAAAATGAGTGGAGAAAGACTATCTTTTATTTATAGTTGTTTGAACATTTAAATTATTATAGGATAGTTAGTACAAAATGTAGAACTGAGGAGGGTATTTTAAATGGAAGTGTAGATCTACCCGCACTAACGTGGATAGAGGATTAAAAACCGTAGGGATATTTTCAGATTTGTAAAAGCAGACACAAACATAAACACAGAACACCTGACCGGGAGTGTACTTGGACTCTGACATTTCCATAAGCAGTGACCTGTTATAATCTGATTCTAACGCCTTATTCTACGTTGCCACAGGTGCGGGTTGGAGAGAAAATGAGAAAGCTACTGTAAAAACAAAATAATAAAAACCACCTTTAGTGTACTCAGCTGAGTTCTGAGCCTTAACCTCTCCTCCAACAGCGAAAAAATTTAATTTGAGTTCAAGACGCTCGGCCATCACTACTGATAGGACCGATAGGGTCTACTTTAACAAAAAGGCTCCCCCCCCCCCCTCATCCTAGTCTTAATATCCGTTCGGGCTGGACGCATACTAACTAATTACGCCTATATGTTTGGAACGAGGAGGGATTAATTTAGAGGAAGTGAAACAACATTTGAGCTGAGGGAGAGTAGAAAACCATTTAGGGGGAAAAAATCTCAGTAAACCCAACCAAGATTCAAAACCCGATAAAGCCATGAATTGTAGTCTACGTCTACCCCAAGGGCAACGCCTTAATAAAATAATCTGCGTCTAGAAAATGCTGACAGATACCTTTAATATCATTTCTCCTTTAATTTTTATGAGAGCTTCAATGTTCTAATTTATTTTTATAGCTCTCGTTAGATCACCATGACCGTCTATAACGACGGGTCTTAGAAATTTAGAGTGTACACAATTTTTAAAGATTCCTTTAATGATTTATGAATCAGACTGCATGTGCATTTCATAATGTTACTGTAGGGTAGAATATGAACTGAGGAGCACACGAATAATGAATAGACTAGGCTAGCGTCACATTTCCTCGATGCCATCAACTACAGCCTAACATCCCACAACATACTAACCTAGCCCCCTTTACCAACACTAGAACAAAATTTAAATGAAACGTTCCCTTTTTTCTAAATACTTCTTTCCTCGCCCATAAAAACGTGCTTCTTGAGTTAAATGGTGGTGAACATGTGTTGCACCGACATCAGAAGGTATGTGGTGCAAAGAATGCGACTTGGAAGAAGAACGGTCTATGTTTCAGAATCTTTTCGGACTCTTGAGTGAAGCTACAGTTTTATTTACATAGAAAATAACTTTTTTTAGCCGTTTTAAAACACCTTTTATACATGTATATGTAAAGTCATATGATTTACATTATTGTCAATTTTTCAGAGATATCAATACTTACTTACTCTAAGTTTATATCATCGCACTTACAAAAGGATGCCACCTAGCTAGTTCTATCCAGTCCACCTCATTACACCCTATCTCTTTCATTTATATTCTAATGTTATCCTTCTATCTGCGTCTAGGTCTATCTAATGGTCTATTCCCATTGGGCTTACCAGTCAGTACCCTGAACACGGTTCTAGAATCTCACATTCGTGCTGCATTTCCTACCCAACTTAATCTACTAGACTTGATTATCCTACCAATGTGTTATGATGAGTGCATACTATATAATTCATAATTATTTAACCTTCCCCACTCCCCAGAATACTCATCCCTTTTTGAACCAAATATCCTACTAAGAACCTTGTTTTCAAACACCCTAAGATTGTTTTCATCACATTTCACACCCATAAAGAACAAGTGGTAAAATTAATGTTTTGTATAGTATTGTGATTTACATTCCTTAAAAGCAGGCCATATGTCGACAACTTACTGATCGAGTATTAGAATGCACTTATCGACTAAATTATTTTCCTAATTTTCAATCTAATATCGTTATTACTAAATAAAATTGTTCCGAGATATATAAATTCACTAACCCTGTCAAATGATATGTTGTTTGAAGTAATCTCTATCGTCTCCAATCTGTGTTCTCTGTGTGATCATATACGTAATCTTTTCAGCGTTCACTTCTAAACTTATTTCCTTACTGGCTTCTAATAAAATGTCTGCATTTCTTACAACAGCTTCCTTATTATTGCCCAACAAAATCAAATCAGCTGCTTATCCTAATAGCTTCGATTCACCGTTTAATAGGACTACCTATAAAATAATAGACTACTACTAATAAAATAAAATGTCATCAATGTTGATCTGAAAAAAAGAAAGTTTTTGTTCATATTTAGTTTCTTTCTTCCAGAATACCACTTAAGATCATTTATACCATAACTTGTTTCTAAAGAATGAATAAGAATTTTGATCAAAGATAAGCTTTCAAATGAATCAACTGTATTTCCCTATAGTCAAAAAGAATTTAAAATGTTTTACATAATCAGTTGTTTTATTGGTTCGTGACGCTGATTCTAATAAAACTTTTATGTTGGACAGAACTGGAACTATTAAGTTCTTTTTTTATCTCCCAAGGATAAATACTTTCATCACAATGTTTAAATAACAATATTAAAAATTAAGTTTCACGACGATTTAATTGGCAGAGTCAAATCAATCAAAAACATCCTTTGATTTGGATTATTATATTATTAATTATTATTGAACCTGTCTGGACTATTTTTGAGCACTTTTATCAAATCAAGATTAATGATGTTTATACTTAGGCCTACTCAATCCAAACAAATCGAAACTTGTCGTATTTCATACACCCTTTAAATGTCAACTTTTAAAAACATGGTTTGGGTTGAATATTGGAATAGGCCATACTATTTATTTTTATAACAGCTTATACCCGGGAAAGATACACCCTAATTTGGTAGAAAGGGACATCTGAAATCTAGTTTGGTTCCAGTAGCCTACGTTTAAAACTCAAGACTAGTAAAGTTAGTTTTTAAACGTTTTGAATACAAGTCACTAGCAGCGTTTTTTAAATCTTTCTCTTTTACATTATGGTTTCATGCTGCTGAGTTTCATCTAGATCAGCCTCCTTAACGCTCCTTCTTTTATTAAATAAATAGTATTCATTGAGTTAAACATATTAATTAGAATTTAAAAAAAGAATAGTTTGTAAATATATTTTTTAGTTATTTAATGTGTTCTATGTAGTGTGGATAGTCTTTTTATCCTTTAAAAACTACTATTTTATTAAATAACAAGCATGTATTTTTGATATTTCTACAATTTCCATTAAAATTATATTATTCAATTTTGCAAGAGCGTAGAGTATTTAATTTACTTTTAGAAGTATTGTCATATTTTTAAGATATTTATACTATAAAACTCCATTCCCAAAATTTACACTTTCGATTTATTATTATAATATTATATTATGCTACGTTTGGGATTTGATAAGTATTAATGAAAAATCTGGTAAAATGAATCAACATCAAGCCACGATAGTTAATTATTCCATGAGCAACATTATCATGTTGATTGTAAAAAAAAATCTAATCTATTTTAAAGATTTCCACTCAAGCTTTTTTTTAACTCCTCCAAATGATATCTTTCATAAAAATAAATCAAATTCAAACTCATACGTGAAAAAAAAAATTAGCTTACTGCAAGTTCAATATGTTGAATTGTCACCCAAATCTTGTTAGCGTGCAACCCAGTGGTATGCGTGCCATAGATTGTCATCTCTGCTCTATAGAAGGGCAATCTACATCTTTACTTGGCAATCTAGAGAACTATTATCACCTGGGATTGTGCATGTGGTAAACTCGTACCGATAACTCGTATTTTGCCTGTTTCTACAAAGTGTTAAGAATAAACTTAAAGCACCCCGGGATTCCAATCAAAATTTCTCAGAGATGGTTGGTCACAATGAGGAGATAATCTTACCACTAAGAAGCCAACTAATTTAGTTTAAAACATAACACATATTATGTGAGTGAACTAGGACCCTATTAGTGAATGTGACCTAAAAAGGATTGGGTGATAGTTTTGAAGCAAAAACATTATAACGTAAAGGTTATGAAATAGGGCCCTCCATAACCCTATGGCTATATTATATTAAAAAAATATGGTTGGTTTTATGAAATTAAAATAAATTTAGAAATATATACTTTTTAGGTTATGGGATTATTTATAAAATATCTTACTACTGCAACATTAAACTTTATATAGATCATATTTTAATAAATTAGATATAGGCCTGTAAATATATATATATATATGTGTATGTGTGTAAAATTAGCATATTTATACTCAACATAATTTAAACTTGGCTTACATTCAATAGGGTTCATAATATTTTCCTCTAATACTAAATAAACAAAAGGTTTTAAATGTCTATAATGATGTTAATAAGCTAGTAAACTAATACATATTAGGTTAACATTCGTTTGAAATAGCTAGGTGGTTTTTTGTTAGTTCGTGCAGAAAAGTATTGGATGCATCAGATGTTATCAGGTAAGCCTGTCAATATTTAAGAAGAACTGGTACGTCAGTATTTAAGAGAGACAGGTGCTAAAATCAAAGATCTTACCCAAACTTGACTATATACAATTTTTGAATTGATATGTATACTTTAAATGTGTCACGTATTATGACTTTATAGAACTTAGTCATCGTAATTTGGGTTGAAATTGGGCATAATAAGGTGGTTGGTTATCTCTATTTTTACTTTTCTACTCATCAGGTATCCAGTAATAATCTTTTTGAGTTATTTTGAACATAAGCTATATTGATTCAGGGAAACCAAGATTAGTCATCAAAAACCGTATGTGTATATGTAGCCTACTTTTTAGGGTCAGCTCATGAGTTGTTCCTTAAGCAAGCATGTCTTGAAGGGGCCTGCACTGGTAAAGTATTTCTTCTCATTCATAGTAAAACCAGTTATTTAAATCCAATAAACTTGCGTTTGTTCATTAGATTATTATGTGTGTGGTTGGTCAAATGGCCAATTTGGGGAAAGGAATATTTTAGTAGTACAGACCTATCTATCTTTGTTCAATCTGGGAACAGATAACGAACCATCAATATTAAACTTAAACTTATTGGGCATGTCTGATTTTCTATGTGTCTTGGGCTAAATTTGTAAATAGGCCAAATATGAGTCCCTGTAAAATCCGATTTTACTCAATGGGTGGTTGATTAACAATTTTAGATCTTAGTCAATGGGTGGTAAATTAACAGTCTTGTATCTTAGTAGTAGACCTATATATATTTGTCCTAGAATTAATCTAATATTAGATGCTAAGAGTCTTCATAATTAGTGACAAGTCTTGTCTTGATTAGATTAGAAAGTAGTTGACATAAATCAAGTCTAGTAATCTATTTTGTCAATTTCCACTCACCATAATTGTTGACATCGAACAAGAAACCAATATTTTATCTGCAGTAGACCGACAACAAAGAGGGAAGTGTATGGTATGGGTAAATCTAAAGCCTCTGATACAAACGAATTAATAGAGCCTTGTTTGCCGACCTGGTAAAGAATAGCCTGAAGGTTTATCCTAAACGTGACGATCCTAGATAGAAAATCGGGGGGAGGCTACTGCTAAATGTCAGTTTCAGTGGAATGGTAATCGGTCATGTGTAAGATTTCACCCCTTCCCAATTACGATGGAGTTTGCCATTTTTACCTGTCGCCCTTAAAGGCCAACGTACTACATACAACCACCAGAGGAGATAAGGTGTCTTATGTTTGAGGAAGGACTGTTTGAATGGTTCTTACCCCGGATCGTTGGAAGGTGAATACGGATATTGGCCACTCAGAATCCAACTATAAAGATTCAACATGCGTCGGTTTCGTTGTTGGCGATATAGATTTTCGTCATCGCTCGACATTCACCTAAAAAACACAAAATAAGGGAAATAAACAAAATGAAACAAAAGAAGAACGGAAACGGGAATACCAATATGGCGGGATGGAAAAACCAAGAAGCTCTGCCAGATAATATATTGTTCTTATTCTGTCAGAATGCGAATAGACTAAAGGCCTCGTTCTGTGGTAGAAATCTATTAGGAGTTATCCCTTTAAACAATGTCCAACCAACTCTGAGACATTTGAGCTGACATCGTCAAGGTAGAGGTTTCATTCTTCATACTATGTGTTAACAGGAAGAACATAAGTGATTTGGAGTTCACAACTTTGCGCTGTTAAGCAACTAATGACATTTAGTTGGTTGTAAGCTCCTAAAAAGACAAAAATTATAGTTTTATAAAATTATTTCACTAAACTATTGATCATTGTCAATCAAATAATGGGTTTTATAAATCAACAAACTACTAAATCAATAACCTCATTTTCCATTAAGAACTTAAATATAAGTTCAAGGTGATTTTAAAGTAGATTCACTCAAAAAGGTTGTCTAGGTGTTCATTCAGCTAAAAGTGTTAAATTCCACGAGATTAGTACCATAGTATTCATTTGCAGTTTACCTATAGCTGTGCGTAAGTAGTGTATGCACTACTTTTATTTCTCATAAGTGCAAAGTGCGTTTATGTATAACCATTAATTTTTGTTCGGTTTTTATTTGGACTGCTTGAAAGCATTTTTTAAAAGACTTATCAGGCTATTCGATTCCTAATAAATCCCCAATGTATAGTTCAAATTATTGTTTATGGGAAATAGGCAGTTTAATTTATTGTAAGTCCAGGTCTGGATGAGCTTTAAATAAATGCCACGAAAGTATTTATTTTCAACGTAACGTATAATCAGAGTAAATAAATATTATATTATATTGTCCTGACTTGCTCAAATATAATTGTAAATGATAGAATTTATACTTTTTGTTACAACCAGAATTAGTGGGTACATAGACATGCGCTAGTTTAATCCAGTTTGCTGGTTTTTGGAAGGTTGGAGTTCAAATCTAGGTCAGGTGTACCAAAGTGTTTTTTCCTAGGTTGATTTCCAATCTCCCTCTACGGATTTTCAGGTAAACTTCTTCAAAGATGTACATTATTCATACCTAACTATCGGGGATAGTGCGAGGGTTGTTCCCAAAGCATAAAAATACTTAACAGAATTGTACTAGAAAGTTGTTCACTTATATTTGGCATCAGTCTTGCCTTTCTGCCCTAGTAAACATAACTTAATCAATTATATTATTGTATGTGTGGTTGGACAAACGGATAGTGACGGGGAGGAAACAGTTTACTAGTACAGTCCCGTCAAACCTAGCTTGCTCTAGCAAGAACCCACTAGTTACGCCCGCATACCCTGATAGAGTATAATGTGGATGTTCTTTATGCATTGGCATTTTGTAGAGTGTTTCCAGGTTAAGTAAAGCTTGTTAACACTGTACTCTTTTTACGTATGGTATTTCTGACCGGGAGTGTCATGACATCCAGTTCGGTCGCCTGTAGGCCTACGTAAACTATTGGCCGCTCTGGCGTAGCCCGTGGTGTACCTATGGAGGTTGTCTACACGTACCCACAATAAGATGAGGTGATGATAATGAATATGGTGTTAACCAGTGCGAGTCTTAGACCCAACTAAAGCCTAATTTACCAACCCCTGGCAACCGTTGATATAGTTCCCCTTAAGAGAAAAATACCCGGGCTATTATCGTTTATCCCTGGCAAATGAATGCTCTACTGAGTGATGAGAACTATTCACAGTTACAGTTATAATCTCTGCTTACCCTGGCAACAAGTCATGCCACTCAACTGCTTGAATGGGTAGTAAGACATAACGGATTGGGCATAGCCCCTTGTAGCACTTTCAGTAGAGTTTGTACAGGTTCTTCCCCGCAATAAAGTGACGAGGCGTACCCCTTAACGCGGTGTTGGTTGATAGCGTCTCCTGAACTTGTGAGTATATACATACAAGCTAATCTCCTGGTTACACTAACTCGTCACGTCCCAGAGCCAGCCACTATTAGAGTGAGAGGGAGATATATGTATTCTATGTACAGGAGGGAGAACCAGGGGGTTATGTATGGCCAAAGGGGAGTTTTCGGATTTGTTTAGTTGACATTGGGGGGTTGAGGGGGTGGATGGGTAGAGGATAAACAAAGCTAAGGGGGAGAATAGTTTAGTTTGCCAGGCAAACATATCGTGTCGCCACAACAATTCTTCAAATTGCTCTCAGAGACTTGCCTCCCTCCTTAACACCCTCATCCCCTTTAGACTCATTTTCGCCCCCCCCCCTTCCCCCAAAGAAAAAGAAGGAAGGGGTGGAAAACTCTTGAGCCAAATAGAAACGTTACATTCCTGTCAGTTACGCCCCTTGAACAAAAAAACAATATGTGTAGAACATAGAATGGATTTTGAGAAAAATGGCTACTTTAATTATTAACATCTTGGGTTGTTCCCGATATACACAAGTGTGTTTCTTAAGTGGTCTTAAAATGTCAATGCATGCGTTTTTGCCTTTCTATATGACTTTATGTTCAAGGCCAACCTTTATTAGTTAGTTTATTTGTAAGTTTCACATCTGAATTTTGCTCTTGTAATTGGTCTTAGTTTGGAGGTCAAGTAACTTATATTTGGCAAAAACAATACATTTTGTGGAGTATTAATTCTATTTTAGCTATATAGTGATGTGAGTAACTCTACAAAGATAATCTCCAAGTAATGTTAAGAAACTAAATAAAAAATTAGGAATTTAATATTTTAAGAAGAGTAATTGTACAGATGATTCACTGTGCAAACAGCAGAAAATCTGTAAATTCAATAGGAAAATCGGGTTTTCACTAGAAATTAATATTCATGCCGACCTCCTCGAACCATAACTTTAAAAATTCGTGTTTGTTTGTCAAAATCTGTTCATCCGTTTTCTCGTATTTCAATTACTGTAAATTGACTTAGGGTAGGGTAGGCCCAAATTCCGTCCCTGCACCTAATTCCATCCCTTGGCTGTTCCCTACCTGTAGTGTTACTTTTGATCACTATTTTAGTGTTCTATAAAGCTTTTTTTTTCTATGCAACAACGTTATTTGGCATTTTACAAAAAAAAAAAATCTTGCTATTATGACTTCTTGCCGGATACAATTTAGAAATTTGTCGGTCATAAATATCTATAAAGTCACACAAACACAACACTCTTAATATAATATTTACATACAATTTTCTGCACTACTTAAAGTACGATCTAGTTTAGGTTATATATTAGGTATAAGTAGGCTGTTAGCTTTAGTTATTGTAGCGGTTTCATATTGAGGAAGAAAAAGTGTATAATTTCATTCTCATTCATAGTCCTAATTTCTTCCCCTAAAACTAAAGATATAAGTTGCTAATTTTTCCAGATGCCATAATGCTAACGGTGTAGAGTTATTAGAGCTGTAAAAAGACAAGGAAATTGGCTATAAATCTGTTGCACATCCACGAACCTGATCAAATTATTTTGCTTCTTTGATTCAAAATATTATACTGGCCTCACAGTTCTCATGCATTGCCTTCTTTTAGATGTTGTTGATTCCAGAAGGTTCGTGAAAACAACTGCCTGTGCGAGCAGACAGTTTTGGAAGTCTTGGCAGATAATCATCTACGAGCAGATATATTTCATTCTCGAAATAACACGTCATAAAGTAACAAGTTTTTTTTAAACTCTACAACAATTATATTTTAGGGCAGGAAATAAACGTAGGTGTTTTCATATATTTAAGAACTATATAACTTACAAATTGGATCCACATTCATCCATTTGATTATTTATTTTTATATTTAAAAATAGTTTTATTGGAACACATTAGGTTTTTTTTTTAATTATTTAGCTCTTCTACACACATTTAAAGAGAAACTATATTAAGAACACCAATTTGGGATTAAATGTTTCGAAATTTTATTTCTATGTGATACAATTTTGATTTTTTCTTGATGAACCACACAGTAGAATAAAATAGTTAAGGAACAAATGTGCCAAATTTTAGGTTAGTAAAAAACTGTACAGAACCTACAGATGCTAAAATATTAAATTGTGACGAAATTTGAACCTTATTTTTATACATCATAATTCATCAAAACTATTTTAAAAATATGAATACAGCCTACACTATGAAGAACACTTTTAACCCAGAAAAGAATTATGCGACGCGGAACGCATGTGATGTCTTTGAATTAGTAATAAATTAATATTTTGGTGAGTCTAATATATATTGGACATTTTTTAACAACGTGCATATTCAGGCTATCCCCATATTTAAACTTATGGAATAGAGACGAGTAAGAATTCATAGTTAAAGGATCCTCATTTGCGTGGGAAAGAATCTAGAAAAAGCCAACACGGATTCTAATCCTAAACTTTCGTCACCAGCAAACTAGACTAAACGAGAATGACAACTTTAACTGTTTGCCCACCAAAGGCGCTTAAAAGATAATTTTATTTATTTAAAAATAAGACTTTTCAAATCCTTTGAAGCCAAATTGTAATGTAAATATTCCAAGCGTGTCCCACTAGAACCAGTTCTCGTGGTGCACCTCTAGATTCTAACCTGTACAGAAACATGTAGGTCTTACAATATATTTTAAAAGCATCCAAACAAATTGAACTCAGTAAGGTTGCATACGTCAGAGAGTTTATGACATCATTACTTTCATCAAATAAGACATTGGTGTGTGGCAAGTTCTGGAGAATAACGTCCGTCTTTTACATTGGAATTCAGAACTTAGGTGTAGGTTTAGTTAATTTTTAATCTATATTAATAAAATGATGAGTCTGTTTCTCTGTCATGAGCGTTGCGTGACATCTACCACACGCAGAAGGTTGAAATGTTAAAATTAGTATCTAAAGTTTTAATTTTTGTTTCATATATATTTCAACTTTATAAAAACTGGGCCGGAAAAATTAAAAGGTACAGATATTATTTTTTGTCTTTTTGAAGCAAAGAAAAGCGTTGACCATGGTAACAACGCAATTATTATTATTATTATCATCATCATCACTGCGTCTTACTATCCGTTCGGGCTGTACGCACTTACGCTAATGTGTAATGGTAGGGTGATTGTGAGATGAAATCGAGGACCAACAGTTTAACGTGTAATCCGAACCACGGTGGAGGCCTGGCATTCCACACATTCACAAGTTGTGATTAATACACGTCTTGTACAGAGGTGAAGGAAAGGTTTGGTAATCAGATAAATCTGTGCCAGGACTGAGGATTGAACCCCGAACCCCCAGCACAGAAGTTCAACACCTTACCCCTAGACTACCAGGTCATTACACGGCTACCCCGAGTACTTCTGCTAGTAAGTATAAAAACATATAAGAAAAAGTATTTATAATCGAGAGTAAGCCCTCCCGGTCAGGTGTGCATTAGTGATTGCCACTGACTCTGGGGTTGAAGCTCAATCTTGGTGTATTTATTATACATTAATCTTCCTTGTCGTCACTAATACAGTACAATTTCAATAGGAGAAACCTTATTTGACACCTAGGAAAGCTACTAGTACTACTTTCACCTATTCATACTTTAAGTCGTGTGATCTGTATCTGTCACTTTCAATAGTCATTATCGACACCTATAAAATGGTAGAGTGTTATCCATGCTGGCCAAAAAAATGTTTGTATTTTTACAAATGGCTTTTACAATGAAATTTGGTTTTTAGCTATAAAGCTGCACCTAAACTGCAGTAATGAAACAAATACAAATAAATAGTAGCAGACATATATAATACTAGCTGTTACCCATCGTGGCTTCGCCCGACGAAAAGTTTAAACATTAGTATTGTAAAATTAATGTAAAATTAAAGGTTGGGAATAGTCATATATGCTATTCCAGGACATATTCTATCTACGTACCAAGTTTCATTCGAATTCGTTCAGCAGTTTTGGCATGATTGAGTAACAAACATACAAACACACAAACTTTCGCATATATAATATAACCTGAACGGGTAGTAAGACGCGGTTCTAATAATAATAATATAATCACATTCATATTTACTCGTAAAATTAAAATCACAATATATCTCTTATATACGAAAAGTTTAAACATTAATATTGTAAAATTAATGTAAAATCAAAGGTTGGGAATAGTCCTATATGTTATTCCAGGACATACTCTACCTACCTACCTACCTACAAAGTTTCATTCGAATCTGTTCAGTAGTTTTGACGTGATTGAGCAACAAACATCCAAACACACAAACTTTCGCATTTATAATATTAGTAAGATTGTAACGGGAATAACATGAGTGTTTAAATTCTGAGTACCAAGAGATTGCCGTATTGTATGTGTTATCATATAATTTTACATACTCTCAACAAATGTTGGTCTCTAGCACGAGGGACCTCCTGATTACGTTGGAATCCGAATAACCCGTATCTTACCTTATATGCCTCCAACAGAATTCTCAAACAGGGATTGAAAAACAAACCTCCCCTTTTTAAACAAGATTTACACTTTAGGAAATGTGAGAAAACGTGAGTGTTTTACAGTTTTTATGGCAAAACTTATTTTCCCCCAATATAAATAAAATATTATGTTCTGAAAGTTGAAAAGTGACACCTAGACACGGGAATAGAACCCGAGACCTTTGGTTTAGTACGCCAATGTTCTAACCACTGACCTATCCAGGAATCGTCCCGTGCACAAGGTCATTCTTAACTTCTATATAGCTCAGTGGTTAGAGCGTTGACGTACTAAGCCAAATCCCGGGTTCGATTCCCGTGTCTGGGTGTCATTTTTCAATTTTCAGAATATGATATCTAGATGGAGTAATCCTCACTAAAAGCACAAATAATAGCTTTGGCTATTTGATTCTTAAATAAAATATTGTTTCAGTACGAACATAGGAGTTTAATTTTCTTCCCATGATCTCAACTGTTGTTGAATATCTGTCATGAGTACAGCGGTATTTGATGAGAAACTTATTAAGAGAAAAAATGGCTATTAAATTTCAGGACATCCTTGACAGATATTCAAGAACTGATGATATCACCATGTGAAGAAAATTAAATTCTATGTTCCTACAGAAGTAATATTAATGATTCCTTTTGTTTGAAAATGGTTTTCCTATGTAAACTGCAAAAATACTTGGTATCCCTTTTCTCGTTGCCCCCTCATCCCCACCTTCACGCTATCCCCCAGGGAAAATACTTGATGGTTTGTTTCCACATTAATAGTGGCCAGCGCGTTGCAGCCACTAGTATAGTCAGATCATCGCAGAAAGAACATTTTATAGCCGGATATCTCACACGGGTAGTAAAATACGTTGTGCAAAATAAAACCTTAAAAAATATATAAAATGATAAATGTAGATAAGCCAACATTAAAATAAAGACTCTTTATATTTCTCCTAGCGCTGTGCAACAATTTCTCAAAAGTGGTATTTGAAGCGCACTTGGCTGGCCCTATGAATTCATTAATATATATGGTGATTGTTTGAGTTATCATGTCACTACTCTAAATACGTCGGCTGGTCTAATTTGACTACATGTCTGGGATATCATATCAAGCTTATTTATAAAAATTTAATGGCATTAAAGGTTTCAACTAAAAGATAAAGACGGGAACTTTGTCCATCTTAGCGATGATTGGAATGATGTCTCCAGTATTGACGTCATCTTGGTGATGAAATGAAACCTATGAAAGGTCTACACAATAATACAGTGTCGTGTCGTGGGGTGTGTCCAAGATAGTCGAGGTTTATTAGAACTGTACCTGTGATACGTTCTCACCCACTTGGTCCAAATTTGGCCAATAATACATAAGATCTGTTCTACGAACTTCACATGGGAGATGTATCTATGTTGATATCGAAGTTGATACCTCGCCAATGGGTGCTATACCAAGAGGTTATAGCACTTCACAGGTACAGTTTGAGAAAACTTTGCTTACCCTGTTAACATTCCGCTACACGCTACTGGGCCTGGATTCACTAACAGGAGCAAATAGTTGCGCCGGCGCAAGTTTGAAAGATGTGCCCAAATCCCTATTCACTAAAAGAAGCAGGCGCAATTTGAGAGCAAAGTTGCGCCTTTTATTTGCCACTATCAAGAGTAGGCGCAACTATTAAAATCATGATTATCACTTCAATAAATTTAAATGGCGGCATATTATCGTTATGGCTTAAAATACAATAATTAGTTTACTGTACTCCAATTAATAATAAAGAAATTAAAATAACAGACGTTTGTCAAGCACAAAATTTGTTTCAATTTAGATGGTGGTAACAAAGCAATTACTTACCTTTTATTGTTGAAATCTTACATTCAAGCAACGTAATGGCATTTATTGCATTATTACAAAACAAAACGTCAAACGAAACCACGAACTGTGTAATCTTTGTCTAGATCCAAAGAGGTTTGTATTCCTCCAAATCCAAAGACATCGCGTCAGTAAATATGGTGGTTAGTATAGCTTTAAAATAAATTTTAAAGTTTTTATAAGTGTTTTCTTAATGGAACTTAAGCTTTAAACTAATAATATTAATAAATACTAAATAATATACTAATATTGGTTTTGTAAAGCACCCACAAAGAGGCCGTTTCTAATTTTATTGCTAGTCTACAAGCAAAATATTTAGAAATCCTTGTATTTGCTGTCATTTTCATTAGAGATTTAAAATAAAGTAGCCTTGACTTTGAAAGGAAATTCTTCACAAGGATTGGTCGAAACAGCACAATTGATGACGTTTATGGTGACGTCACCATAATCTTGCCACCAGTTTGCGCCTTGTTTAGTGAATACGGAAATGGAGCAAATAAATAAGGCGCATCTTGGGCGCAAAGTTGCGCCATTTCTATACTTGCGCCGGGGCAGATTTGCTCCCGTTAGTGAATCCAGGCCCTGGAGAGGATTAAATGACCAATGGGGAGACCACGATGAAGTCAAGGATATATATATAAGGAGGGAACGTGTCGTAATTAACCACCATCCACAAAGGCCTGAAGCCTTATGATGACGTCATAATCGGAACATCTCGTGCTCCATCCATTCTCCTTAGTTTCAAGGTATTATACGTTTTGCGAGTGTTAAGCACCTTGTGTAGACCTTTTTTCTTTCCAAAAATAAAAATAAAAAATTGAAGAAAAATGTTGTTATCATTTCGGGAATTCACGAGTTACTTTTAAAATATGAATTTTCAAATGTGTATTAAATTATTATAAATTTATAAATTAAACATTGTTGTTAGCTTATTAATCTGAGAGGGTAGGGTATAAGAGTAAATATAATCATTAATCAACATAATATGTACCCATATTTACGTGAATAAAGTATGTCAATGAAAAATACATCCAGAAATCCTTCATGTATGTATGTGAGGTAAGGCTGGTACCTCTGATCAGAGAGAGAAGCGCTAACCACTACATCCAGCTCTCCAATATCCTCTACATTTAAACTACAGTTGAAGCATCATAGGAAGAACCTTTTGTGATGGCTATAAAAGTTACTCAATCTACCTTCATGTAGATATAGGCCTATAGTTTACTCCTAGCCATGTTCTTTATATCAGCCAATTTTTAAACATATGTGAGATAAGTATAGAAATGTTTTGTGAATATTGCATATTCTTACATATTTGTATTTTATTTTATATAGATTTTCTTAGCACCTATATACGCCTATGTACTAATCACACTAATGGGTTAGGGATTAGGAAGGTTTAATTGAGAGTAAGTGCACACTTATTTGCGTGAATGGAGAGTGTAAAACCATTTAGAGAAAACCACCATCAGTGCACCCAAACGTGATCAAACCCTAATCTACCCATCTTAGGCAGTCTAGTCTAACACGAGACCATGCAGCCATCGAAGTGGGTTAGATTGTTGTTCTTATAGCGACTACCATATCTGAATCATCATATAAAGAACCTTATCTGGAATGTAAATAAATTACTAAATCTACTTTAAATGTTCAAACGCCAAGTAATATATTCTGAAGCTGTCACTTTAAAGATTATAAAAGCCAAAACTTAGATAAGTTGGTCTAGAAAAATAGATGAAAAATTAATTTATAAATTAAACAGTTAATAAAGTGGTAGATGTATTAAGTGAAATTAACAAGCACAAAATGGTATAATTTAAATATAATTTAGGTGAAGAAACATAGTGTAAGATATGAACATAAAATTATAATGCATCCTCAACTAATATATAAATCTCAAACGAGTTGATGAAAAGTCTAAAAGATAAATTGACACATTAAAATATTAATACAAAAATACAAAATACATTATAGTGTCGTACGAACAATGTTCTTAAGTCCAGATCTGTTGTGAAATAAAAGAATACTACGGTACTATGGTACCATAATCATGGATATTTTGTCGTTATGAAAAACACGATGTGTTGTTACGACGGCTAGATGTTAACATGTAACAACACATCGTGTGGCATAGTATCGAAACATGTTGGAATGAAGTAATCCAGCCTCTTTCCAGGGCTGGATGTCAAAAAGGAGTAATGGGACAAAGACACAGATAAGACTTAGATTATTCTACATCACATAACCACTTCATTTAATTTGTTTGTCAGTTTGGTAGCTGTTAACCTAATTTTATTTCACAACATATCTGGACTTAAGAACATTGTTCGCACCACACCATATTGTATTTCACATATTTGTATTAATATTGTAATGTGTCAACTTATATTTTAGACTTTTCATCAACTAGTTTGAGATTTATATTTTAGTTGATGATGTATTATAATTTTATAGAAATGTTCAGATCTTACACTATGTTTCTTCACCAAAATTATATTTAAATTATACATTTTAGTGCTTGTTAATTTCACTTAATACATATACCACTTTATTAACTGTTTAATTTATAGATAAATTTTTTATCTATTTTTCTATATCAATTCATCTAAGTCTTAACTTTTATTATAACCACTTCTTATTTTCAAACATTTTTAGAATGTTTTCTAAAATTTTTAAAGATTATGTCAATATTGACATTTGAAATGCATACACTGTCACTTTTTCACTTCAAATAATTAAACCTAGTCAAATTTTGTCTCTAAACAATGTCAATAAAATCATATTGAAATTGTTCTACTGGTGGTGAAATGTCCAGCTAAGTGGAATCTCACCTGTTGGAGAGAGAGAAGTGGAGATTCCGGCTGTCCAGGGCGACGGACGTTATGGAGGGCTTTACATGGGAAGTCTGATTACCAAGTCCTTCCTTCAACCTGGAACACACAACGAAAAAGGACCGTTTTAATCGCTACTTCTTTGTCTGACAGCTGAACAGACTGTTGAGCCTCTTAAGAGCCTATATAACGACCGGCTAACAGAGGGACTAGATAAACTCGAACCAGAAATCTGATCAAAGTACAGTTTTTGCATTCTTCATTTGACAACAACAAAATTGGGATGAGTAAAATAGTTTTGTTTTTAAGAAAAATATGTTTTTAAACTTTCTTGTATTCTCTTTAGTATATTAAAACAGTTGCACTGGTCTTAATTCTTTTTTTTTTAAAGAAGAATACAAGAAAACCGCATCACAATATGTCGTCTGGTTAGAACTATATTACCTACCTAAGCTCGGTGTTGTTCTTGGGTGGAGATGGGCTTACTCTTAAATTACTCAGACCCACTTCAGTCGTCTCGTGTTCCGAGACATCACTGTCACAATATAACGGTTTTACAATGATGGGAAGATCAGGGTTAGAGTCTTGGTTGGGTGTATTGAGGGTGTTTTTACTAAATGGTTATCCACCATTCCTCCACGCAAATGGGGGCATATTTCCTCTAAATTCAACCTTCCTCATCCCTAGCGCTTTAGAGTAATTAGTACATATGAGTATAGCCCGAACAGGTGGAAAGGCGTGGTGCTAAAAGATATGTATTATTACTTTCTAATTTATAATATACCTATAGATGCACATCGCAATGAAAATATCAATGAGAAATATTTTCATTTACTTTATTCTAATAGCAATTACAATCAAATTTAACTAAATTAGGATTGTTGTTATTTTATGTAATTCATTGTTTTTGTTAGAGATTTTGATGAAATGTGTGCTCAAGATTGAAAATATTAGTTTTTGTCAAAGAGTTCATCATAGTCCTCAAAGCAGACTCGATTAGGACATTGAAAATTATAATCATAAATGTATACTGTGAATTTGATTCTTATAATTGAATTCGAACCAACATAGCCCTCTGAGGGACAATTCATCCAAAAAAGGTTGACGTATTTTTGCTCCTAATGGAATATCAATCTATAAATACTACCCTGTTAAATAAATGGAGAGGTTTCTCCAAAATATTTTATTCCCCTCCCGTCCTCCCTCCACCTTACCCCAATAACAAGGGTGTTAAAGAGGGAAGGGGTCAGGAGGCTATTCTTACTACGAGAAGCCATTCAAGCACGCTGTGCAGTTAAGTGAAGGCCTTGTTGTGTGTGGTGGATGATTCAGGGGGGACCCCACATTGGGGACGTCATAAAGAGGTGATTACAGGCAGGGTTGGCGTGCCAATACACGCAAGATTCTTCAGGCGATCAGATACTCACTTTGGCCTGCCTGCGTCATCTTTGGTGCAAGAGAGAGAGATAATAAAGAAGGGTGGGAAGGATTATTTTGTCATCGTGAGGTGTGGCTTGCTTAAAGGTTTTCCTATAACATTTATTTAAGAAGGTAGAAAAATATATAATACATAGCGTCTCTTAAAAATAAACATTATTTTGAAAAACTGAATCGTTTATGTAGCCTATCATATCGTTTCGTTGAGCCAACAACGTATTTTACAGTGGCTTATTATGTGGTGTTACCAGGGTAAGAAGAGATAAACTTTAATTTTCACGGCCAAAATTGATCATATCCTACCGTATTATTAGCGTTACTTTATAAGCAGTAATAATCTCTATCAAAAGTGAAAGCTGTATATAACGTAACTTGACGTTTAAGCACGTAATTGTATGTCTAGTAGCTTTTCTGTCAGATAAGGGCCTTTCTGTGAAAAATGGATTATAGTTGAAACTGTAGCTGTGAATAATTGTTATCATCGCCCATTATAAAAGTCACTGACCAGGTATCAGCGAACAAACATTTCACTGTGAGAGATAGAGACGAACCTTTGAAAGATTGATAAAATGGTGACAGGATGGACATACTCACAGGTGCAGTTCTAAAACATATATTTACCCTGGTAGCACTTCACGTGCGTACTAAGTCTTACTTTGAAATTGGCCCTTTTAATTTGTAACTTTGTTTATTACTAACATGTGAAAATATGATTGGTTGCCCCCTACCCAAACACTAACTAATAACTGTAATCAAATTACAATATATCCAGACGTATTCAAAAGTGTTTTATGATTTCTTTTACGTTTTTGCAGCGCTTGTTACTACCAGTTCGTGCTGTGCGTACCCGATTATGTGTTAAGGACAAGGAAGGTTGAATTTATAGAAAGTTTATATAAATTAGCGTGGAGGGAGAATAGAAAAACCATTTAGAAAAACCACCCTCAGTACATCCGACCGGGATTAGAAATCCGATATCTCCGTCATCGGTAGTCCAGTGAGAGTGACTCCATGAATCATGCTGCCATCGAAGCAGGTTTCTTTAACTTAAAAACATGAGTGTATCTGATAAGAAGAATTTACAATCTGAGGGTTAGCGAATAGTGAGCTATTTACGAATGAAGAGGGTGGTTTTAGGAAATGTTTTGTTAATTAGCGTGAAGAAAGAATTGTTCTCTTAGAACTACTAAGAAAATTATATTTGAGAAAGTAGCCGGTCTCAGGGTAGAAGTTCACTATCTCCATCGTAGGCATCCAAGTGCAATGTGAGGCTAAGACTTGTAACACCCTGTACTATCACACGTAGTCCAATAGGCTGTTATAGTTATATGAACAAATACATTAATACAGTACTGTTCACAGGTGTAAAGCCTTTATGTTAAGAAACACAATTACTTTGTAATATAACTTAGTTTAGAGTCTCTTCTTTGTGTTTTTAGCCTTTATCGGACATTAGCAAAGCTACTAAAACCGGCTCCGCACTCATAATACTTATCGGCACAGCTTTATCTGATCGCCAAACCCTTCCTTCACCTCTGAAAAGACGTGCATTAATCACAACTTGTGAATGTGTGGAATGCCAGGCCTCCACCGTGGTTCGGATCCCACGTTAAACTGTATGTCCTACATTTCATCTCACAATCACCCTACCATTACACATTAGCGTAAGTACGTGTAGCCCGAACGGGTAGTAAGAAGCGGTAATAATAATAACATAATACTTGTGTGCCTCAAGATTTTTTTCTAATCATGTCAGTAAGTGATGCAAGCCAATTTCTCCTGTAAGTTTACCAAATAATATAATTGTTAGTGAGATATTAATAATGAGCGACTGTTTAGTAACTATTGAACTGTCAGGTAAAATATCAAAGTTAGCGTTTACCAATCGCAGCTCAAACTGTGATCTAAGTTATACAAAGAGAAAAGTATTTAAATCTCCGTAAAAAAAAAAAAAAAGGAAACCTACTAGCATGAAAATAATTATGGCGAGACAAGTACATGCAGACATTTTCATATTTTTAATTAATTGAATTTCCTATTTTGTTGTGTTCAAATTTATATATATTCTTACCCATTAAAACGCTACATTAATAAATTTTGACATTTTATAAAAAGGTTTTGAATTAAGGATATTATGTAAAGCTATTTAAAACAACTGGCTTGAAATTACATCCTAAGGATTTAGATAAAATAAATAAACTAGGTTTCTAAAAGCTAGAAAAGCTTACTTACATCATTCTACTTCCAAATAAACTCGAACTGGCTCAACAACAAGGGTGTAGTATGTGAGGAGAATATGGGATGGAACGAGAATATCTGTGTGACGGGGTGAGAGGAAAGGGGCGGGGAGGGCAAATATTCAATTTCCGCCCGTGCCTAACAGCATTCTCATGTAAGCAGCCCAGGAATTCAGTTATTTATCTCCCAGCCATACACAAATAGGAGAGTAACCACCACCTTCTAAACCCCTTCCCCACTACGTTCAACCCTTATAAAGGACGTAACATAGTATGATCTATTTTTCCACCCCTTCCCTCTCTCTCTTCACGTACTAGCGTCCATGTCACCATTTATCCCTACATTATGAGCTGGGAGGGTATGTATGGTCCGGTAATGGCATCCACGTGCAGAAAAGAGAAATGAGGAAAAGTGGGAGTGGGGTTTGGGGGAGGACTAGAAAGAGAAAAGGGGGGGGGGGNNNNTTTTTTTTTTTTTTTTACAGTAGAGAGAAAAATGTGTTATAGCCTAAATGCATTGTATCCTCCTACCTCCCCGAGGTTGTTTGATAGCGTGATGACTTTTGTCATCGGAAGTGTTTGGTGCGCTGCTCTCTGTATCGTTGATATAAAAAAAATGTGTGCTAGAGAAAAATTGGGGCGTTATATCATGTAAGTTTTTGTGTAGGGGCCTCTGTATAACTTATGTAATTTATGGGAAATTCGATTGGTGTTGTTAGATAATAAAATAAACAGACACTAGACTGAGGGTTTGGTGATTAGTTTAATATATCAAGAATAATGTAATATTAAATAAAGTTTTCCATGAAACTCCTCAACTTTTCCTTGAATTATCAAATCGGTGCTTACTAATAAAAGGGGTACTTTCGAGTAAACTGTAAAAGTATTATAATTACTAGTACAAGTTTATAAAAAAATTATGTTCGTGAAGTGTAGCGTAAGTAGTCAACAATTAATATTGAACTTTTTGTAATTTTACCTACCATGCTTCCTAAGCACCTTCTGGCTATTTTCTACTTGACCAGGAGTTAAGTTTAAGGGATTGATAAAGAGGGTGGCCTACACATGATAAACGGCAGTAGAGTTTTTTTTTTACAGTAAGTATGGACGTTGTGGAAGTCAACAAGAAATAATATTTAGGGGTTGTCACGTCTTATGGCTTTACTTGGAGACTTTTACTTTGGTGCCGTTGTGATCTTGTTCAAATACACATGTAAGCTTTCTGAATTGTAGCTTCCATGCAAGTTTTTTTTTTCACCGCCGTTTAAGACGGTATGATTTATGGAAAGAGTCGAGGAACTATTTTGAGTTTCGGGAAAGGAAGTTTCGTGTGAATGAGAGCATTGGTGAGTCGTCATTGTATTAGGAGATTATACTGTGACCCACTGGCCCTCAGTTAATAGATGAGTAACAGTGCTAACAGTACTAATGGCTCTGGAGCCTTAAGAAAGTTTTCTTTTATCGCCGAGTCTTACCACCTGTTTAGGTTATACGCGTTTCTGATAATTACTTTAATGAGTTAGGGATAAGGAAAGAAGTAATTTAGAGGTAATCTACCCACATTTGCGTGTAAGAAGATTGGGAAATCATTCGGGGAAAAAACCCTCAGTAGACCCGACTGAGATTCGAACCCAGATCTTCTCGTCATCAGCAGGCTGTTGATTAGCTAACGTTTCAGGTTTTCAATTTCTATTGGTCATCACTTAATACATCCATTTAGTATGGGGGGGCCTATATATATCCTTGCCATCTCTTCTCGCCCAGGCTCTACTTGTAACATTGTATAATAAGCTGCCACAGAGAGAAAGCAACCCTCTGGAAACCATGGAACGTCACGGGGAAGGACGTGATTGATGTTGTGGGTTTAAACATGCGAGAGGGGAACTTACAGAAAAGAGAGAGAGAGAAACAAATGTATACTCCGTTCTGTATAACCCCAAGACCCTTTGAAAATATTTCAGATTCCATCTGTAAGAAATAAAAACATGTTTGGATAAATTTCTTCGTCCCAGCTTTAGTGTATAGGTAAAAAACTGTATTCTTCTCTTGGCGTGAAAACATAAGAGGAGCTACTATCAATTCGGAGTTAATGTTAATTCATGTCCCAGGTGCAATCTCTCTTGCTTACAATAGGCCATGTTAAACTAGAGGTTTTTTTTTGTTTGTAACGGGCATGCATAAAAAATTATATTTCGTCTTGAACTCTGTCTGAGTTTGGAACATGACTTCCCTGTTCCAAGTCAATCATGCTATCCACATCCCGCACTTACTGTGGCTATTCAGGTAGACCTATAGATTTTAAAAACACGTTTGTATATAAGTTATTAACAATTAGACAAACATTAACTCAGCCCATAGGTGTAGTGCTAGAAGAGAATAAAGAAGATTAAGTGGACAGATCAGATGCTGACGAAGAAGTTACATGAAAGGTCAATGAAAAGAGAACCATTCTGTAGTTGATTCTATGAATAAAGGCCAAATGGATGGGCCATTTTATGAGAGTAAATTGATTACTGAGTGATGTCATAGAAGGAAGGTGTAAGGGAAAAGAGGACCAGGGAAACGACGAATTCAAATGATGGATGACCTCAAACAAGGAAAAAAGATGAAGTATAAGGCTCTTAAAATGGAAGCTGCCTAAAAGACATGCTGAAGGACACAGTAGGGACAAAGAAAGAAAATTAAGTCTCAGGCTCTTAAAAAGGAAGCTGCCTATAAGACACGCTGGAGGACTCAGTATAGACAAGGAAAGACAGAACACCTAGTTCAAAATAAATATCTTTATGGTAAACGATGTCCAAATAGGGAAAAATGGATGTCTGCAACTTTCCATACGGAAATTTTAAGGCTTCAAGCTGAGTGTATCGAAACCTATGATTATAGTCTCACTAATTATCTCAGAAGCCTAGACGCTGAAGTAATTGACGGTCGGTATTGGTCCGTTCAAATAACCTGATTGCCACGCCACCGCGCCTCAAGGACATAACCTCAAAAGTTCATTTAAAAATAAAATTGAAATCACAAAGATCTTTGAAAAGAATTTCCGGTTGATTGTTGGCTTCCCTTCCTGTGAAATGACTTTGACCATTATTTCGTAGCATCTATTAAGCAAAGTTTATGTTTTGTTTACTTTCTATTTTACTGACACTATACTTTGTGGTACGATGATTGGAGATGCTGGTGAACTTCACAGTCCCCCATTTTCAGAGGCACCGACCTTCACTGTGTGAAGAGGAGCCTGTCTGGACATATAAGAACCACAGTTCGATGCCTGATTTATATTGATGCAACGAAGTTGGGCAAATATCAATTGTGTTTGGTCAATGAAAAATTGAGCTATATTTTATTCATTGAATGCCAATAAGGCATTTCTCATTGAAATGAAAAGATTGTGGTTCTTATTTACTATTCAGAGTCCAATCTGTTACTTTTAATATATGTGATCAAAACTATACAATAAAAATAATACTATTGTGAAATGTTATCAATGTTAGCAGAAAAAAAAATTATATTTTCTAAAAGGTCCTCCTTTCTAAAATCCTACTATTTTAATAGCACATATTGTTAAAATACTGCCATATTAAAAATTACCTATACCAATAAAAGCCTAAAACCAATCATTATTATTTAAGTAATTATAATAATATAAGCTTTACATAATAGGGATTAAAATTGCACATGTGTGAGAATTATAATCAACACCGAATAGCTCGTTTCCTACATTATTTAGTTCCGAGTGAAGTATTTATCTAGAGCTCACCACTATTCGAAACAAGTTATTTCAGTAGGGTCTTTGTCTGAAACAAGACCATTAAATTGGGAGTACAAGGGACGCAAAAAAAGTGTTTTTGCACAGATTGTCAACTGATGTCGCTATGCTCATGACAGATATTCAACAACTGTTGATATTAACATGTGAATGAAACTAATTTATATGTTTCTACTGAAGCAATATTTGATTTATTTTGGCCAAAATAATGTTTCGCTAAGTTATAAAAACTGCAAAGGCGTATTTGAATTTTTGGCGTGAAAAATGGGGTGTTTGTTTTGTCTTCCGGAATGGTTTCTACTTTCTCTCCATGAAAATGCGGGTACGCTTACTCTATAATACTAGTTTTTCACTTATACTCAAAAAGTGTTAAAATGCGAATAAACTGGATGGATAGCACTTAACGCTGATCATTGAATACCATTTTAAATCTAGTCAATAACTTTAAATTTTAGTCAAATTTTTATTCTTTTATAGAAATATAGAAAATAAAAGCAATGAAACTAAGTAGACCTATAAATACGAATAAAATAAGTAGGATAGGCCTACTGGTAGGAAATAGGCCTCATAGAACGTTCTTACTACAAATATTCTTTAAGACTTTATAGAATTTAAATTCAATATTTTGACTAACGCAAATCAAAGTATTATCTTGATAACTTTAAAAATTGTATAAGCTACATCCTCGTACAAAACTTTAAAGTTAAAATTTGAATTTTTTTGAAAAAAAAAAAAAAAAATTGTTGAACAAAAGTGTTTTGATTTGAGAAAAGTGAAAATATTTTTACTGTCTGGAAAGAAAAAAAAACTTTTCCTACGTCAACTTAGAAAAAAATCAAAAGTCGTCTACAATGCCAACCAATTTCAAAGCAGCAAAGAAGAAACTCTCAAACATTTTCCAATTTCCTGAAGTTCGTGATTGAGCCGCTATTTCTCTTACGAAAGTGGGAGTGAGGGGGAAATTGAGGGCGCCAGCATCTATTTTGTTTGACTATTCATAAAAGCTCCCGTATCTCGTCTGAGAGTTTGTTTAGTTTGGTTGAAGCCGAGCTTGAGCCGCGATCAGCGTGCTTACAGTAGCCAATGACAGGTGAGGGGCGCGGCTTGTGGCCAAGATGGCCGCGCGCATAAGAGGCAAAACAATTGAATAGCCTCAGCGCGCGTGGTGGCTAAGATGAGAAACTCTCGCTTGGAAGCGATGGTAGTGATCCCTGGTGTGAGGAATACGAAATAACTCACATAAGTTTCTTTCAAACAAAGATAAAAAACACCTATTCTCCCCGTCCAGGAAATATTCAAAACAAGACAGTAAAAGAAAGTTTGAAATAGAATACAATGTTGTAAGAACGTTGAAGAGGGATGCAAAGAAATGAAACAGGTCTTAACTAAAAAGGAAAAAAAAAACATAACAGCTTCGTCTCGACTTGGAAAAGTACGTGACGAAATACATAACACAGCCTTGAATTTAAATAAAGGAATAGAAACTATCTGTTTAAGAGAAACAAAATGTTATTTTGTAATAAACAGTTTCTAGTTAGGGTTGACACTTTGGAAACAGACGGGGCCATTATGTTTGTTCTTAAAAGGACTCAATTTAGACGAATAAGGAAAAAAAAAAAAGAGACATATACAACACTGGGTTTGGAAATGGTCTCACAGGGTCAACAGTTTTTAAATAATAAACAAACAAAAAGTGACTACATGTTTTAAAATAATTATTCTTTAGGAGGAAGTTAAGCCCCATCCACCTCGGTTCCTAAAAAAAAGGGCCCAATAAGTCTACTGCGTTCGAATTAGTTAAATTTATATAAAGTAACTTGTCTAAAGAACAGTACATAGTTTTCTGTTTTTTATTTAACTTGCCCAACTACGGGTAAATAGCTCAAATGATATATTGTGGTAACCTTACGATTCAGACAAAATAATAAGTAATATTACTAATAACAATTTGAATAGTTAAAATAGTTATAATATAATATTATCTGGTAGACCCTTTCAAATAGGCTTATTTATTTTTTAGAGGTCTTCGACACCTGGCCGAGCTTAGTCTGAAAAATAGGATAACTTACATTTAATAAGCCAATTTTACAGTATAGGCCTATATTTGAAAAACTATCTTGATAAAGCCAACGAGTACTAGGCACTTTCCACAAATAGACCCTATGTTTAGTTTTTATGATCATGTTTTCTGGGCTGGCGGGGGATTGGACACTTTTTATGAAAGATATTGTTGGATTTGGCACCGTCGATTCGACTAAAAAAGAATTGTAGACAGGTAGAGTGGGCATATTTTTACCTTTTATTAATTGAAAAGGAATATACAATAAATCGCTAGCAGATTGCAGTTCAGTATAGTCCAATCAGCTGAACGTTAGTCACTCCGTAAAGTTTGTTCGAGGTAAAATTAATTCTCAGTGAGAGGTGGAGCAAGGCTAGGGTAGGTTAGGTTGGGCTGGGTTGGGTTATATTGGGCTCAATCGGCCTTGCGATGGAAATCGTAGTGCAAGGTAACAGTGCCCAATCCACCTTTGAAGATAAATCATGGTGCAAGGTAGCAGTGCCTAGTCCACCTTCAGAGATAAATCGTGGTGCAAGGTAGCAGTGCCTAGTCCACCTTCAGAGATAAATCGTGGTGCAAGGTAGCAGTGCCTAGTCCACCTACGTCTTGTTTCTGAAGTTAATAGACTTAATCATATGCCTATACAACTTAGCCTATTGGATAAACTATGGGTTCATTTGATGTAGGCCTAAATATACCACAGTAAATAGCCACTCACCATGATCAAAAAAGATATAGTATTTCAAGGGTTGGATCCCATTATACTCGTAGGAGAGGATAGCTTTGGCATAGCTGAATCAACGAGGTAAACAATTTTAAAATATTTAAAAACTAAAGGTAGAATATGCGGTATCTACCAAAAGTCACTAGAGCTATATTTATCTTAAGGCACCCAAATTTAAACTGGATGTCAAAAGTGATGGCCTTAGAACTCGTGGCTTGGCATGTGATTAGGGCCTGAATACAATTCTTGTTATTATATTGTTTTAAAGGGTCAGATAAAGTTATTCTTATGATAATTATGCTCAAGTTAGATATAGGCCTACGTAAGTGAAAATTGTTCAGGGGCAAAGTAGAATCAGAATTTGTCTTGTTTTTGTTCTGTTCACCGCATCTTACAAACAATCCGGACTATCGGAACATTTACACTGATTGGGTAAGGATGAGAAGGATAGAATCAAGGAGGAAATGTAGGCATTAGCGTGAAAGGAGAATAGAAAACACATTCAGCAAATAAAAAAATATAGCAGCAGACCAACACCTAGCTGGGATTCGAACCCTGGCCTCCTCATCACCGGCAAACAAAAACATATGAGAATGACATCTTATCCCGCGTGTCCATCAATGAGGACATACCAGGATCTTGATATTCAGAAGTTCTAATTGTAAGAAAGCAGATTACTTTGACTTAATGACTACACATGACTAATGTCACAATAAGTTTAACGTAAACGGTGTCTCAAACCGAATCCTCCGTGTGTAAAACACGTCGTGAAGGTTATTACGACCCTGAGGGCCAACCAACCAAAAAAGAAGGCTAATAAAAAAAATCGATGAAACGGGTTGGCTACGCACCTGTTCCGTAATATTCCACACCTTACTAAGGGAAGATATGGGTGCTATATTAACATCTGCAGAAAAGGGGGATTTACATACTGACGTAGCCTAAGCCATGATAAAGACACGAAACGTTTACAATTAACAGGTGTGACAGGAAAATCAGTAAAAAATAAACATACCCTGAATTTTGGTAGCCTAAATAAAACAATTGTTTTTCGTTAAATAAAAAAATTTGTTCCGCTTTATAAAGTAGGAAAATAAAATATTTGGTGGATAACAATTATAATCATGGCTGTATTGAGGGTGGTGCTTCAAAATAGTTCCATACTCTTCATATACCGAGTGATGAGAAAATATCAGAGGTACAGTTTTAACCAACTCTGCTTACCCTGGTAACACCCCACGGCACGCCACTGACTAGTAAGTTGGTGAGACTTAGTAGCGAGAGAGGGTTGCAATACCTTCTTTTGATAGTTTCCTTCATGGTGACTTGTTATTTGGAAGTGTTGAGGGGGGTAAGGGGGAGAAGCATAGTGAGCGTCAGAAATACATCTATTTGTGTTGGAATAAACAATAGTAATCTAATCTCGGTAAGAGTTGCTTGCTATTAATTAAAAAGATCAGTTTTATTCGCTAGGACTTTTTGGGGTTCTTTGAGTATGCATCCATTCAACACCATTGCCATCGAAAAAATCAATACAGCTCTAGGGTTTGTTGGAGTTGTCGGCATATTGTTATGTAATGAAAGCTACACACATTGTGTTTTGCAGCCCTTTAGAAAAATGTTTAATACCAGGCACTGTTTAGTTACGATTAAGCGTTCCAACGTTAACCTTTGTTTTATTTTAATGATTTGTAAATATGTACGCACTGTTGGTTATTCGTGTCTACGTCTATTTGTTTGTGTTGTGTTTGATATTGATAACATTCAGTCGCTCTGTCTGACTTTTGTTTTCTTCTCTCATTCAAAACAAGTAGCCATTCCCACTCTCTCTCTTACCCTTTTCCAGACTCTCTCTTTACTTTTCCCTTATCCCCTTCTACCACCACCTCTCTCTCTATTTTTTGTTGTTGTCATTCTCTTTCTCTTGTTTCCTAACGCCATTAAAATGAACGACTGCTTCTGTCAGATCCAAATCTCTCGTGTTCCCCTTGCACTTTTTTTTTTGTTCCTACTAAACCTTTCTGTATAACACAAAACGACAGGCGTGCAAACGTCTTTCCATGACCTACCACAAAAACTCACGTGCACGCTGAGAAGCTGTTATTTTTATTGTTATTTTTTTACTAATGTTCACAGTGCATTAAACTCTTTAACTATCCGCACAACGCATTTTAATATCAGTCCTTGATTCATGGCAAAAAAATATTACACGGTTTCTGTGGCAACTGGTTAAACGTTTGGCCCTCTAAAAGCCAGATGGAATTTTAATTTTAATGCATGTTGGGGTTTTAAAAACGGTTTATCTATGGTGCGTGTTAAAAACTATTCGATAAATAGATAGGAACTTTTGTACATTTATCAGACATCCTATAACAATGTGCATTTACTTAGTCTATAGTTTCATTTATACTCTTCGGTGAAATTTAATGTGATGCTCTTATTTATTAAAGTTTTCTTTAACAATGTCTAATATTTCCTTTCACCTACTATTAAGATCGTGCTTAGGTAAAGATTGTATTGTCATTGGATTAATTTTGTTTGTGCACTAGGTTTGTGGACTAGGTAACATATTATTTCAAAGCCTTTTTATAGTCTGTTTACAACTGCCATAATTGTTTTGTGATTGTCATAGTTAGCTCATAATTGTATACGGAGGAACTCTCAAAATAATGGCAGCCGGATGCTGAATATCTTATTTTTATATAATTTGATGCGCCTTAGCCTCGGAAAAAAGTGGATCAAAATGGCAGTTTTACTATAAGTTATGATTAGTATTTTTATAGGTAGGTATTGATTGATATAACATTTTCTGAATATAATTGTAAAATAGAGTGGAAAACATTCTAGGGAAAACAACCCTCAGTACACCTGATTGGGATTTAAACTCCGGTCTACTCAATACCGGTAAACATTACTAGACGTAGTCAACGCCTTAGCCTTCGTGGCCACCAATGACGATGGAATAACATTATTCATTTTGTAAGATGTATGAGTTATGTATTAGTAAAATTTACTTTACTTTTGTTTGCCAGTTTATATTTTTTATCCTAATATAATTTTGACTCCCTTTTTTTGTAGAAATATCCTTTTTACTTCAACCTCATTACAACTTTGGAGAGGGCTGAAAGAAATACCCCTCTAACTATTATTTCAACTCTAGTCAACGAGTTCATCCTTCACTCAGACTAAACACCTTAGCGGAAATAGGGGAGGAGGGAAAAAAACAAAGAGAAGAAAATATCCTTCCTTTGATGCAATTTGTTTTAAATTTCAATCCAAACTTTTCTTCGCTGAAGAAGACATAGAAGCTTTTTTTTTGCTATTATTATTTTGGAGTGAGTGGTTGGATGCTGGAACCGTTCAAGTGGAAATTCGTGCGCTTGGTCCCATAAACCTTTTCTCGTACTACCAACCGTACAAACAATAAGTGTTTTGGAAGGCTGAATATCCTGCAGGCGATATGCCCTTAGGAAAGAGATGGATCTTATCAATAGAAGTAGTGTACAGTCTTAAGTCGAAAAAAAAAGAGCCGCGATCTAAACGAGACCTTCGATTAATATAATGTTCTAATTCATATTAGACCTAAAAGAATGTTTAAGATATTGGTATGAATATGTTTTACCTTCAATTTAAATCATTAGTATTTATAATATAATTTTATTAAGTTAACAAGGTTAAAGTTTGCCTAAAAAGGACCAACCACAAAAATTGAAATTATATTTATCTATAAACTCAGCATTAAAATATTCAAACAAGTTCCAATGATGCAATTGTGTAGGTCCACTTGTCCGGCATAGGTCTCATTAAAAAATGTAAACCATTATGTGATTATGGAAATAAATCTATAATTTTTGTCAAATTATTATATAGCCCTATTTAAGACTAAGGAACTCAAATTTTATTTAAAAAATAACCAAGATAAACAAGCTTGTAAATAAAAATAATTTCAATAACTTCAATTATTGAATATATTTATAAAATTTAATCAAATATGCCTATAATGCTGTATATTTAACGATTTGATTTTAATAATTGCTAAGTTAATAAAAATGCAGGAATCTTTATGTTACAGACTATACTTTATGGAAGTACCAAAAAAGTAAATTAAAAGACAATAACATTCCTGACAATATTTTTTTTTTAAGGAAATAAATTTATTTTGCTAGTGCTTTGCATGGTATTTAAATACTAAGTAAAAACACACCTTCATGAGTTTTTTCTTTTACGGTGAAAAGACAATGAAGTACGGTCCTGTTTTTAATAGTTCTTCCATACTCTAAAAGAAAGAAAGTAAACTAATAGAGGGATAAAAGTCAGTACTCCTTTGTTGAGTAGTTCCACAGTCGTGGAACGCGTTCCAAGGACTCCTGATTATTTTATTATTATTATTATTATTACTACTATTGTGTTAATTACGCCAATAAGTTAGGGCTGAGGAAGGCTGAATTTAGAGGGTGTGTGCCCACATATGCGTGGAGGGAGAGTGGAAACCCATTCAAGAAAACGACCCTCAGTATACCCGACCTAAATTCGGACCTAGATCTCCCGTCATCGGCAGCTTAGTATATTGCGAGAGTGACATCTTAGACCATGCGGCCATCGAAGCAGGTCCTAGGCGTGTTGTTTTGTTGTTGTTTTTTTACCCAAGCTGATAACCCGTCTCTAAAGACGCCAACTGTGTGATAAGTAGCAGACCCATTGTCTGGACGTTATAGCTTTGTTTTTCTCCCCTACCAAGAATGAAACAAGCACTCAGTGACGTGTAGTATCAAATAATGTCTCGTATCCTGTAGGGTACGGACTTATCTACCCCCAACCAACAACTCTACACTCTTGCCCCTCTATATTTAATCCTTCCGTTCATCCCCTTGCATCCAGTTTCTATCTTAAGGTGAGGGTGAGAGGAAAACGTGAGTTAAGGTCAGTATTTTTGCAGTTTTTATGGCAAATTTTTTTGGGTACAATAAATAAAATATTTCTTCAGCAGGTAACGTTTGGTTTAGTTTTCTACACAGAGTATCCTCAGTAGTTCTTGAATATGTATTATAATCATCATGGAATTTGTTGATAAATTTTAATGGTAATTTAAAAAGTTTCTCATCAAATGCCAATATGTTTATGGCAGATATTCAAGAAATGTTGATATTACCAAACCTATAAAATTAAACTAAACCATATACTTTATTTTAGGTTTTCTGTCTTTCAATAGGGCTTGTTCAAATCGAGTCCTTCAGCATGTCCTATTACCAGCTACCTTTTTATATATCTTAGAACTTTATCTTCGTTTATTATTTCAAGTCATCCATCAGTTACATTCGTTGTCTTCCTGATTCCTTTCTACCTTCTACCATGTATTCTACAACCTCACTCAATAAGTCAGGTTTTTTTTCATAATGTTACACGTCCATTTGGCCTTTCTTCGTAAACTAGCATGGATAATGGTTCTATTTTTAATTAATCCTCTTACAAATTCTTCATTGTTCACTAGATCTGTCCACTTTAAACTCGTAAGTTCTTCTCCAGCACCATATATCAAAGCTTTTCAAATATATATATTGTCCTTTTTTACTCTGGGTTCATGTTTCAGCCCTTACACATATCTGTCCTCTTCTTGGTTTCTTCCACATCTCCAGGTACAGTTTCCTAGTCAGCAGCTTGCTCTTCTTGCTGAAAGCAACCTTGACCGTTGTTACTGAAGCACTATTTTATTTATTTTGGACAAATATGTTTTTGCTATTAAAACTATAAAAAAATACTATACTAGCATTCCCTTACAAACCACTTTGAGTTAGGTGCACATTATGGGATATTGCAGTGGCTCGTATCGCTCCGCACCGGCTCGCAAAATATTCCATATTTGATATTTTCTCCATAATGTGGAAGAGGGCTGATGCCATGCGGTGAGATTAAGACCCACTGCCAAGTGCACATGCACCTCTAAGCCTCGTCTACAAACTCCATGGGCTCCGTATACTTGTAGTCCTCGACTCAGTATGATTTTTTATTTTGTGCACACATTCTAAATCCTTAATCACGTGATACCGTGTCAACTATTGGTAAAGTGTAAAATTTTGTCAAAATAAAATAATCTCAGCAAATTCTATAAACATAGCCAAAATTTCTATTATTTTATTTTTTGTTTGGTGTTTTTAGTTTAGAAAATAGTAGCCATAATATATTAAATATTTCTATGAATGTGCCATGAAAGTAGATAAATGATTATATAAAATACGTTTAGAAAAAAGATCTTTAATTTATTATCATCAATTCACTCTTTTCAATTCGCACTTAGATGCTTAGTTATTTGTCTATTTGTGAGCCGTAGTCATCCGTAATGACAGTCCTTAATATATGTACAGCTTATCAAACTAATGCGGAGTGCTGGAGACTACGGATCTCATGAATACAGAACTTTACTCTACTGTGAAACTTTATCTTCTCTGAGCATAGACCTGCATTTGATACATTTACGTTAAGACAATAATTACTTTCACTGACAAAATACTAAACTAGATATGACCTATTTCAGTGGCCAAATGGTCAAATACATCAGGCACGTGTTCGACTGGCCTGCTGATGACGAGGAGATCGAGGCTCGAATCCCGGTCGGGTATACTGAGGGCGTTTTTTTCCTAGAGGGTTTCTCACTCTCCTTCTATTCAAATGCTGGCAGATTACCTCTAAAGTGATACCATTCTCATCCCTACCCCATTAGAGTAATTATCATATATGCGTATAACCTGAACAGGTAGTAAGACCGGGTGATAAAAAAAATCAAGACGAAGACGCGTATAGTTCACCATCTTAGTTCGATTGATAACGCATCTGCATACCGAATCAATTGTTTCAAATTTGATTACTTGTAGGCCTACAGCTGAAAAGCTGGTAATATTATGTGAAATTAGGACTTGCTCTTTCCCAGTGATAAAATGTTTTCCAGGGAGAAGGTGTTGTCTTTTTTTCTAAAGCTAATTTAAGCTAGTATTTGAATAGTGTTTTTATATGTACAGTTGTGTTTGTATAAACAATATGTTCAAAGCATAAGCATTAAATGCCCTTGATATAACCTTAAATGTTTTATTTTCCTCATTAAATGTTATGATTGCCCTTTTAATTAAGTTAAGTTTTTTAAACTCAATCCTTACTTTATTCAAACGAGCTTTGTAAAACTTTTATTTAGTTTTGTAACGAGTTGGTAAGTATATTCTATTTGGGAGAGGCGTATTTTGACTTTGAAAAAATTTTCAAAATCTACAAAACTTAGTAAAACAATTAATTTAAATTTTCCAATTAGGTCATATTTTTTCAATTTTAAATGTGTCACTTCTTCTTTTAGAAAGCCTTTGATCTTACTTAAATTTATCTAATGTCTATACAGAGATATTGTTACACAGGTGCGAATTTATTCTTTCTAAAATAATAAAAGTACGGATATGACAAATGTCTTTAAGGAATAGTCCGATATGACTGCACCCTTTAGTAAATATGTGTGCTCAAACATATATTTGATTTTTTACCTAAGATTTCTTTGGTACAATATGATTTAGTTATGAAAAAAATATTTGATTATATTTTGATGATGGTGTTTTTCACCCTCTTTTTAAATCGTTTTTACAAAATGGTTATTAAAGCAATTTAAGTCGATATACATAGTGTAGGAGTAGGTAGCTAGTTATTCATAATCTATACTTTAGAACCTAGGGTCAATGGATTTAATCCCTGAGTCCATACAGTTTATAAAATAATATAAACAGTACAGGGATCTGTAGAAATGTAATGGCACGTGCTTCGCGTTTGTCACCCTGGCTTACTATCTGTTCAGCCTATCTGAACATAATGGCACTAATGGAATATGTATGAGGGAAGGTATAATTTATAATAAATGTACCCACATTTACGTGGAGTAAGATCGGGAACTCACGAGTACCCAACCAGGATTCTAATCCTAATCTCCCGTCACCAGAATAACATATTAACCGAACTTGACATTTATTCCACTTGCTCACCGATGAAAGTCATGTATTTGTAATTAATTTAATAAAAACATCATGTACAAATGGAAAAATCAACTGTCAATATAACCCAGGGAGGGATTCCACTATTTACCTACTACCAATTTATCCGTGTTTTCCAGGTTTTCCAAAAGGAATTCCCATCTTTCCAGGCAGAAAATAAAAGATTATTAACATTTCATTTTCCATCAAACTGACAGTATCATCTCCTGTAAATTCACAGCCCTTGTTTAACGTTTAACATGTTTGAATCAGCGTGATTAACTCTTCAGTTCATTTTTCCATCCATATGAAGACCTAATATTTTAAGCTTTTAGTTAAATGTCCCAAATTAACAAATATTCAAGTGTTTTTAATCGATTTTACTAAATTTCCTGTGTGTTCCTGGTTTTTCCAAGACACAAAACATGACCTGTTTTTTCTTAATTTTCCAGGTACGTGGCAACCTTGCCACATCAGTGAATGCATGGCTTAATCCATAATTAAAATTTAAATTTCTCATCCCAACCCTATTATTGTACATTTGTGACTAGCGCAAACGCGTGTAGTACTAATTTTTATAAGAGTTGTGATCTTCAGTGGTAGCTTTTGAAATATATTACCAACAACTATAAAATAACACTAATTATAATATATAAATAGACCTATGTTATCATTGTTGACCGTAAAAATATATTTGCATTTTATAACAGTTTTTTTCCTGCCGGAACACTACCTTAGTAAGACGCAATGCACACAAAAATTGTGATTATATAATTATTTTAGTCTGACAGAATAAATGAAATTAATACTAGCATGTAAGAATTTATTATATTAACGGTTAATCAGCTATTTAAGTTCACAATTCATCATTTCAATTTTTATAAACCCCAAGTTTTTAACAAAGGCCTACCTATTTCTTGTCTAGTTCATATATTATTCCAAGCCACTATTTATTTAAAATTCAAATATAAATCGGAGTTAAGGGGTGTCTTGTGAACAAATGTGAAAGGGAGGGAAAGAAAATGAAACCGGCAAAGGGGAATGAAAGAAAGAATCCTGTATCGTATCCGTGTCTTGACATGAACACCAACATCATCATAATCACGATGACGATGCGGGGTGGTTGTCATGGCAACGAACGACTCTATACAGGTTTACGATGCCATCACTCGACGCCTCTCCCATTCTGGAAGAGGCGTCGCCAGCTGGTGCCAACGCTGTAAGATTTTGTTGCGTTTAAACTGACGTATCATACAGACAATCGATTGCGACTCAAAGAAAATGTGACGGTAGTGTTAACAAATTATTCTTTATTAGTTTTTTAAAATGATAATGAACAGATTACTTTATTTATTTATTCTAACACACCTTACAACTTTCATAAATTGGCCGCTTAGATTAGGTCATCCCTAACGGTTGGCCAGTTAGCAGCTAGCTGGACAATTATTTCTACTGTGGTTATTTCTGCCCAAAATAGCATGAAACACTTGCAACTGAACATTCCAGCAGCCTCTCCCCTATTAGCACCCCTACCGATACCTGACTATCCAGGCCCACTAGCCGTTGTTGCACACAATGAGACAAGACACACAGAGTGAAAGAATGTAACAAACCTTATATCTATCTCCAATACTATTTGCAGTAACTATGACATATATTTAATGCCAAATCAACCTATTAATTTGAAAAAAAAAATTGTCACAATTATGAAAAATACAGGAATTAAAGTTGTGCAAGGACTAGAGATGTCGAATAAATAGATTAATATTTTGGAAAAAAGGCTGCGTTAGCGTCCAAAGTTGACTGAAGCTATTCCATAGTGAAAGTAAGAGAAAGCCTGTACAATTTAATGTACCCAACGAAGTTCATAAGATGTAAAGTATCATTAGTTAGGTATGTAAACCGTATTAAGTATCATATCTACAATTCTTTTAAAAACTACACCCGGACAAGGGAATCGAACCCAGACCTTTGGCCAGGTGCGCCATTGCTCTACCACTGAGCTATTCATGATTCTTTTCGTGCCGACTCCCGACGACTGTGGTATCTGATGGCTCTTTGTTAGCTGACAATATCCACAGAAGCAGCCTTAAATTATGAGTGAGGATTGACTACAAGCATAGGACGAATTTTGTATAGCTGAGTGGAGGAGCATTAGCAAACTAAGTCAAGGGTTCCGGATTCGATTCCCGTGTTTAAGTGTCATTTTTAAAATTTTACAAATAGGCCTTTTTTTTAGCATCACGTCTTACTATCCGTTCGGGTTATACACTAATATGCCTATTTTATCATAGAACAACTTTCAGCAGAGTTGAGTGTTTTTGGAACTTTTCTCTGATTTAAAAGACTCAAGCTCCCGCATAAACCAGTTGAATTAGGATGCATTTTTCAACATAGTGGCTTACCAACCTTTTATAGATAAGTATTTGTGAGCTCCCTTGAAATTCACCCTTTAACAATCAATTATGTATCTATTTAAATTCCATACTTGAGGCGAATGACCCTTTTCGTTTGGCGTGAAAATGCAGAGCCATGGGAACAAACAGTTATATTCAAGAATTCTTATTGTTTTTCAATTTTCTTTTCGGAAACGATTTGTTCAAGAATATAAGCATGTTAATTATTTCATACTTTTTATATGCACAACTCCTCTATAATTTTAAGTGATCAAATATCTATAAAATTGACATATTTCAATAGAAATGTGCTGGCTTCATAACAAAAAATAAATGGTATGGAGCTCCACACGGACTTTCTCGCACTATTATTTAAAAATAAAGATATTTACTCAAAACTCATAATACATGTGAAATGAAATAATATACACTAGTAAACCCAAGCATAAATTACACTATACTTAAGTAAAAAAATTTAAGTCCAGGTTTTAAATTTTATAATTTTATTCTTAAATAATTAATGCCCTCGTTTGTATGTTTGGACCAATAATAAATATCAATATTGGGTCCACCAGGGTCAACACTTCATATTAAAATTTAACTTCCGGTTAAAATTGTCTAAATTTTATAAGGTGTTGCACATCTTCATGTCATCACATTGCTATTAAATTCCTCATTTATAAACTCTGACCAATAAAAAATGCAAATGTTGACTATTGAGTCTAAAATGGAGATAGATCATTGTTATACAAACATTTCTCTTAAGAGGTTAAAGGAAAAATAACAAAAACTTTTTGAGAGACTTACTTGTATTTAATTACTCTATGGCATTGGAGAATTATTGCGTTAAAACTTAAGTAGTATCTCTTTACAACCAAAGCTAACAAAATTGTATTAATATATTTGCCAATATCTCAGAAACTGTTAGTTTTATAAAAATATATTTCGAATAAAAGTTTTTATTTTTAGTATTACTACAATTTCGCAACAATAAAATATTTAGTATCTCAAATAGTTGCAGAGATAAGGAAATTTCCGCTTCTGTAAAGTACCCTAAAACTCATTTTCATAGTACAGTGAAAATAGCAATTTTATTTCTGATCTTAATCAACGCCTAGATACGAATTTTAATCCAAATCGTTAAAACCGATTTTGAGAAAATCGATTTTTTCTCTTTTCCCTTTATATTAAACTACTCTCAATTTTGGGGTTAAAAAGACACACAGACAGATGGCATTGCAAAAACCACTTTTTAGGGTCCTGAGTGGGGGGTGGGGGGACGTCGACACCCATCAACATTTTGGGCTAGATTTTTTTTTACGGTCTCAATACTTAACCTTTAGTTTTCGAAAAGTTAATATATATATATACTGACGTATAGCTTTAAAGTTATTGGTTTTATAAAAATATGATTCGAATAAAAGATTCGTATTATAAATAGCCCTACATATTTGCATTGATAAGTAATTTCATATCTTAAAGCGTTACCAAGATATGATAAAAAATAAGAATTTACGCATATGACCGGAACCCTTAAAGTCCTGTTTCCGAAATATTGAGAGTAGCCATTTTGTTTGGAATTTTTATAAATGTTTATAAATGAAATTTAATCAAAATCGCTAGAGCCGATTTAGATAAATTCGACTTTATCTCTTTTCCCCTCAGTAAACTACTCTTAATTTTAGGTTTCGATATCATATTCCATAAACCCCTCGGAGCAACCCTATTAAAACCCTAGATACCAAGTTTTAGCCCGATCGGTAAAATAGTTTAGGCTCTTGTTGGAGGTACAGACAGACAGACGGAAATTCAAAAACAACTTTTTCGGATTCGGGGTTTCATGAAACGTCGAGATTCATCAAACTCTTGAGTTCAATTTTTTTGACGATCACAATACTTTCTATACTTGTAAGATAGCGAGAAAGTTATAAGAAAATGAAATAATTATTAATAAATATCGATACATTATCTTAGAAGGGGTGTTGAAAATATTAAAATAAAAATTTCACTCGTTCTCGAGAAAGCTGATATTTCCAAACGTATGATTTTTCCGCAAGAATTTTCCGGTAGCTAGCGCCATCTACGGTTTCCGTGAGCCATATGTTCTTGTTGGCGCGGAAGAATACTTTGGTCGGCTGTGTCGGCCTCTCACCCACAATTCCACAAAAAATAGGTTTTAGATTTTCACTCGACAGGGTCAAGGGCCTTAAGTAGGAAATACATATATTTCACTCTTGTAGAATATTGTATCTAGAAATATACAACTGAAAAGGGCTCATTACAATTTGATACTAAGCTGAAACATTCTCAATACTATTTAACTAATTGTTTAATATTTATTTAAAAAATAATAATATTTATATTGCAAATTTTTAAATCCTCTTTATTTTACAATATTTTACTGTCATGTAGCCTTTATTCTTGTGGTTTCATGTTCTATAGGCCCTAAAGATTAATTTTTAGCAATAATGTATTATGTTATTAAAAAAATCTTTACTTACAAATAAAATAAATGTTACACGCTGAATCTTGTAAAATTTTAATGTGTGCTAGTAGTTTAAATATTAAAGAAAAGCTTGTTGAATTAAAACATAAATTGAAATGGTTATTGTTCATATTGTTTTTTTTAATTATTTAAAAAAACAACGATGTTACTAAAATAATAAGGGATGCTTGAAGATAGATTCAAAAACTGTATTTATAAAACAAATTTTTTAATTGATTTCCCAATTTTGAATGTGTATTTCTGATTTAAAGCTAATTTTATTACAATAATCATTTTTAATATCAGTTTTTTTCTGATGACCATAGAAAACAATTAGGAGTTTGCACCAATATGATGGAAGCTAGTTTGGATTATAAACGAAGCACCCAAGATGTTTTTCATTTAATCTAATTGAACGAAATGTAATTCTCCACAGCTTCGAGGATGATGAAGAAATTTAGGTCTTGGGTGATGGGTTTGTTGAAACTCCTCTCTAATTTGTTCATTAGGACTCCATAAGAAACGTAAGCTACACGTGAAATGGTTTTCAATAAAATCGCAGTCAAAGTCTAATGACTACCCAACCAAATGTGGGTATAAATTTTAACCATCCAATTGTGGATTAAATTATCATGTTGACAATACTGGACTCACCACGATCCATAAATTCCATTCAAGAATAATAGCTCGAAGAGAAAGTTTACCGGTTGGTACTTGAACACCAACTAAGAAAGGACAAACATTGACCGTAGAGCTGTGCTATTATGAATCAAACCTTATATGTCTCTATTTCATGCTAATCCAAGCGTTAAGATAAAAGACAAGCTGCTGAATAGTGAGTTGGATGTAAGACGATCCTTTTTCAGCGAGTAAACCCTTTTATCAAACATATGAGGCCCTAAAATAACAATATTGTGGCTGGTGGTTACAAAACTTACATAAAAAATGTATAGTTGTTTTGTTTATAAGATATGACACTTTAAACATACAGATATTAATATATTAGAACAATGTTACTTACAACAATATATTCAACACACCAGCCCCAAGGTGAAATCAAACCACTACAATGCGATAGAAACCAAAAGAGGTTGCTTCGACGTTAAAACAGCCCATTTCGTGAATTGATGGCATGTAGGAAAGGGAAAATAATTGTTTGGG
The DNA here is from genome assembly GCA_902151455.1 of Timema bartmani. Taxonomy (NCBI): domain Eukaryota; kingdom Metazoa; phylum Arthropoda; class Insecta; order Phasmatodea; family Timematidae; genus Timema; species Timema bartmani. The sequence goes on from CABFWB010000006.1 coordinate 372,033, forward strand.
CACGTGATCATGGATTTGTGTCTTTGTGGTTTTTCCCTCTTTTTATATTAAACAAACTATCAACAAACTTTTTATCTGAATTTAATGGTTCCCATTAACATAACATAGCTAAGAAGTAAAATATTGTATACAAACAATCAAAGATGGATCGTGACAAGATATCTTAGCTTAGCAAGTCTAATGTAAGAGTTCGGAAATACTGAACTATATTAACATATTTGACAACGTTCACTTGGTTCTTTCTGAAACTACATAAAGAGATGATGGGCATGCGAGCAATGCAGAATATTTATCATTTCATGGAGCAGTTAAAGTGAAACAAATTAATGAAAACGATTATGTAAGTGATATGCCACAAGATGTTTCCTATGATGATTACTATGTTAAAATTCCCTCGCAGCAAGGGATTTCTGAATTACATTCTGAATAACTCTTATAACCAGAATAAATAATTAAACGTTACGATGAGAAGGCTTGATAAAAATTGTCTTACTAATAGACATGAAACTAAGGAAAAAAATAAGATCTATCTATATATGAATTTGATTTTTTAAGCTTTGTTATAATTTTAAAAAAAACTCTATTTATCTGTTACTATACATAAAAATACAGTTGAATGGGGCCCAATAATCAAACCCTGTATTAACTTTAGTGGATAGGGGTACGTATAATAGCAGAACTACAGGCAACTATAGTTTTGAGCAGTTAGGCTAATCTGTGATTGTCAGGTTCATGACAGGATCAATTATTTTTTGTACTAAAAACCACATAGGAACAATGAGTATCTAATAGAATTAGCACTAGGCTTAGTGACGTCACCGAGCCTTTAACCTGAGATGTTGCTATATATCCTTCCGCCGTCATGAAATAGTTGGCTGGTATATTTAAATCTTAGGTTAAAACTGCCGGCAGTCCTAATTATGACAAATTAGCATAGAGAAAAACTTTTACAAAAAAAAAAAAAAACCGCCTCTTTACACGACTGAATGGGTCATGGCTAACAGCCGTATTGCATGCTGCATCTGGGTGTGGCAGTGGATTCTTGGCAATAAATCATTTCTCATTTTTGAAAATCTAACAAAACAAGTAGGTTCTAAGTGCTTGTATTCTAACAACGTTTCTGCACGTACAGCCATATATAAATGTAAGGTGGTGTGGAAGAGCCTGCGAGCTAAGGTCAGTAATTTTGCAGTTTTTATAACAAAAAGATTTTTAGCTAATTAAATAAAATAGTGCTTGAATATATGCGCTTGGTTTAATTTTCTACATATATCAACCACTCTTGAATGTGTATAGTATACTGGGTATAGTAATATTTAGGGAGAAACTCCTTAAATGAAGGGGAAATAAATTATCTAATCAAATGCTCCTTTGCTTATGACAAATATTTAAATAATGTTGAGATTTATAGGTGTAGAAAATTATACTAAATGCGTCTGATATAGAAATATTTAATTTATTGTGTCCAAAAAATTATCATTTTAAAAACTACAAAAATACTAGCTCTAACTCGAGTTCCTTTACCCCCAATTCCCCATTAAGTGTAGAATTTTGTATAGCATTCTTTCTAAACTGATTAAAAACTTGGACTATATATTTGGTTTTATTAAACTAGCTGACTCATATTTTGGGCAGGGCTTTCCCTTCCTACTCAAGATACACGAATTTTGTTTCTTGAGATTATAATAAATGATTAATTAAAATATATAATTCATTGTGAAAAAAACAATAGTTTAAAAGCTATGGAACTAACATGACAGTCCCGAAATTAAAAGCTCATGAACATTTCAAACCACCAGCTTTGTTCGACCGGTAGCGTTAAGGGTTTAGTTTGTGGGTTTTGTTTAACCTCAAGGTCATTTTTAATCCATGTGTTGAGATAGTCTCGTGAATTTATGTTTAAAAATAAATGCATCTAATAATAAATGAATAAACCACCCTTTTTTCGGCATTTTTCGTTCGAGTTGAGACTAGGCGATATCACAGACTTCCAACTCATCTTCATATGCTCACTCTTTTGCTATATCCTCTTTCACTGTCTCACACTCAATTTCCTCCCAGGGATCGATCCCAGAGCTTCCAGCCGTGAAGAAGCGAGAGATGAGTGAGGGATATCTTCAACCTCTTCCGCTCTCCCCCACCCCCTCCTTTCTCTTCTCCACTCCCCAAACCCCGAGTAAACCTTCTTTTATCCTACGTCACTGTAACATGTACTTTATCCTCAACCAAGAGAGAAAGAAAGAACGTGTATGGCGATAGATAAAAAGAGAGAGAGAGAGATTTGGAGGGTTTGGACTACATTAGTGAAATCATCGTAATTTTCTTGTTGTAGGCCTACACCACATCTTACTATCTTTTCAGGCTTTTTTATTATTAACACTAAAGAGGTAGAGATTAGGAAGGTAAAATTTAGAAAATGTACCAACATTTGCGTTGAGGGAGAATGTAGAGCAATTTAGACACCCTCGTTACATACAAACAGGAATTCGAACTACGGTCTACCTGTCATCTGCAGTTTAATATATCGCGAGAGTGACGCCTAAGACTGTAAAATTGTTTTGGTATCTCAACAACTAGGACTCCTTTCAGTGTTCGCTACAAACACCGCTGACGTCCGACGTCCGACACTTGTGAATAGCTTCGTGTTTTTCTCATTTAACCACACACTGTCCCCACCTCCTAAAGTAAAACATTCCCTTTTTTAAATATATTATCCCTCCAGATAAAAATACATAACTTCTACCCACCACCCCCTCACATGCGTTTTATTTTCCTTAAGAGAAAGAGTAAAAAACCGTATGTTACAGAAAATATTTCAACGTTAGTTTATGTAAATAAGAGCGAGGTGCCTAAGAAGGACTACAGTGTAATAGTCTGAAAGGGTTTGCCTCGCACCAAGGTGGTCCACTGAACATGTCGGAATCGTTTTAAATTACAAAGTCTCTCGCGAAGATGATAATGTAACAAATAATCCCATCAAAGACACCGCTGGCTGTTAGAACAGCTCCATACAAGGGCGACCTAACACACTTTTTACATTTAAAAAAAGGCTTCTTAACAATAAATAAATTGGAAGATGAAAATAGTAAACTATTCAATTGAATTAAAAATGACAGCCTGGTCACGGGACTCGAGTCCTGGACTTTATGTATAAGTTTTTATTCATATTAATTAACTATAGTAAGCTTTTGATTATATGTGCCTGCCCGTATCAGTGGGCACGCAGTCTAAACGTTAAGCTCATTTAGTCTGGGGTTTTGGGTTTGAATATCAGTCGGGTGTGTTAAGGATGTTTTATATCCTCTTTTATTTCCCACTCTCCCTATAAAGCCAATTCAGGTAAGTTTTCTTAAACTACACCATTATTACCCGCTTCGGTGGCCACGTGATCTGACGAGCTAATCTCGTGTTAGACTAGACTGCCGAAGATGGGGAGACCGGGGTTCAATCCCGGTTGGGTGCACTGAGGGTGGTTTCCCTAAATAATTTTTCACTCTCCATTAACGCAAATGCGGGTGCATTTCATCCAAATTAAACCTCCTAATTCCTAGCCCATTAGTGTAGTTAGTACATAAGCGTATACATCGATCTGGTAGTAAGACATTGCTAAAAAAAAAGTGTATTCCTATCCCATTAGAGTTTTATATATAAACTGTGTGTGTGTGTGACCCAGATGTAAAGATTTAGTCTGGTTTTCCGATAACGGGGAGGGTTCGAGCCCCGGTCAGGTGTACTGAAAATGGTGTTCCTTTATGGTTTATCACTCTCTCTCTATGCACATTTATTCTCAATTATAACTATAACTTATTCATCTCTAGTCCATTAACGCAGCGTTTATTTAACTGAGATCTGCCATAATTATCTCAGACTAAGTGAAGAAATTTTATAATAACTTATTCTGTTTTTGTTTTTCACAATATAGAACAGCATTAGTAATAATTACGATTGCCAATTTGTTCTAATCTGATTATAGGACATTGGCCATATACGCAGCCAGGATATGTGATTTACATTTCTTTTATATATCATATACTTGTAACATTTAATAGTCGTAATTGAATGTTCATAATATTACTATAAAAAAAGTATGAGGGATCCAGCATGTATTTTTTCTGATGCAAGAGCTCTTTTGGTCTAGAAAGTTTTGGAACCCCTGTTAGCGTATTAGAACCTCATAATCTATTTAGTATACGGATAATCAAAACGGGTAGTAAAATGCTACGAAAAAAGTTCCAAGTTGTTATTAACTCCTGGGAGGTAAAAAATCATTAATTAATGTTCTGCTCTTGTTTAACGTAAGGAATAAATTTAGAGCCGGTTGATATTATTTCAACTCATATGGTTAGTAACGATTTAATCTAAGAGTTTAGGATGAGGAAGTAAGCCAAAAGGAAATGTTTTCATTGTAACGTTGAAAGGGGATGGGAAAACTACAGTAAAAATTCCATGTAAGTAAACTATTTTCATATGCACTCGGTTGTGATTCAAGTCCTGAACTTTAATGACAACCAGTTTTACTGGAAGGCTTATTCCTGGAGCCACTCGGTCACCGCCAGAAGGTTTTCCTTGGTATTCGAGCCATAGTTTCTTAAAGATGATTGGTCATCATCTTCTATAGTAACGGCGCCTCTCCCGCTGTTGAAACTAGCGAGATTATTACTGGTCTAACAGACTCCGGTTGCTTGGATTAGCTTCAGGAAAACAAGTTTGAGAATGGTTGGACAGCCAATTAACTAAGCATTCATATAATAGAGGAAAAGGTGGGGTAGAGCATCCATGTTGAAATAAGCAGAATTAAATTTTAAAATCTATAGTCCGTTCCACTCTTACTCTGCAGTACAGGTCTTATGGAGCGCGCAGTTGCCAGACCTCACACACTCGAAACAGATGGAACACTTTTACAGTAAACTTAGCAAATTATACAAACTTATACACGCTATGGCAATCAATTTGAAGTTTGAATTGTCAATAATTGTTTATCATTCTGTTTATTCTCATATTAATGCCGCTTTTAATATACACTGTACACTGTCACCTGCGATGAATAAGTTGGAGATCGAATCCTTTAAAGATGGTCTTCCTAAGTACATAGGTTTGAACAAAAATATTCCCTGTTTGCATGTGAATGTGTGTGCACTTTTATAAACAATTAGGCCTACCTAATTCATCTTTGCTATAGTAAAATCTAAAACTCAATAATAATAATAAATTGATATACAATAGTTTTGTAAATTAAAATACCGGTAAGTATAAAGGGGAGAGGGGGAAGTTCTAAAAACCACTCAAGGCAAATTTAAGCCTTATCCGTAAAGTAAAGTAATAAATTACCTTCATGCTCCATCGCTGTCCCCGCACAAGGGTGTGGCTCTATCAATTGTGAAGTAGTGTTTAGTGGATGGCCCAGGTAGCTCAAAGTTTTGAGAGTGAGTAGGTTGACTTATGGGTGGAGGAGATGACACAGATGACGATGAAGACTATGCAGTTTATCTTATTAAAGACTGCTCCTCGTCATCTTGCAGATTTCCAAATGTCATTTTCATTTTTTTTGACGTGGTTTACATAATTGAACCAGTTTTCTACAGATACCTTTCTATACGCGGCAGCTATTAAAGGCCTCATATCTTTAACCTTAAAAGTAGCATTGTTCAGTTTAATAAATGTTTTTACTTGAGCCCACATCATCTCTATAGGGTTAAGTTCACAATGATAGAGGCAAACGAATGACTTGTCGATCCACTGCCTTCGCCATCTCATCCCCCTTGTATTTTTCAAATTTGTGTTTGTGTTTTGAAACCAAATACAGCATTTCCCGTTTCAACATTTCGACATCAACATCAATGTTCTTATGGATAAGCCACTCATCTATTTTAGCTTTACGCCATGATGTGGTCGGGATCGCTTCACACCTGCTGTGATCGATCACGATAACAGCTCCTTCAGGTGTATTATGGAGTATTTGTTCTGAAAACCACTATTCATAAACGTAGAACCATTGCGTGAACCTTCGCAAAGCGTCGTTCGCGAGCCTGTGGTGGCTTCAGTCCCGTGCTTAACCCCTCAAGAAATGCTTGTCGAGAACTCTGAATGGTAGTTAGTATCTTTCCACTCCTTGGAAACACTATGTCCAACATTTACCCATTATTCATCTATATAAATAATAGTTCTACCTTCAGCTCTGAACTTCTTAATATCCTTCTAATACTTATGACGCCACCTAATAATGTCACCCCTTTCAATGAACGCACTCTTGTTACCCCTCCGTTCGTATTTAAAACCCATCTTCTGCAAAAATATTTATAAGGTAGTACGTGAGAAAATTGGCAGTGTGTCGTCTGCGTTTACCCTCGCTAAAATAATACTTAAAGTAGGGGACAAGTTGTCGAGCAACAAGGAATGGACAAGACGACGAACACCACTTTGTACGATACCGTCGTATGTGTTCGTTCTTGAATTTGTTTCCCTTTTCTCTTCAGTTTTCTTTTTGAAGGAGTCCGCAAAGGACCACATTTTTGTTCCTCTCTTAATGCGTAAATAGTTCTTTCAGAACATTTCTTGGCATTATATGTTTCCGTAACTGCTTTGGTGACATTCATTGTCTTAGTAAAATAATTGAAAACGTTCACTACTATTTGACGTTCTTTGCTTCTCAGTATACCTATGTTATGCACTTTTCATGTTACCGTTTCCATGATAAATAGTTTAAAAAACTATTACTAAGCACTGTGAATCAACAATAAATAATATATAAAATTACTATCTCATATAAAGTAAAATATATAATAAATAAATATAAGGAAACATTAAAATATAATATGACTAAACGTTTGATAAATATGTCGATTAAATCTCCAAACACTCTTAACACTCTGTAGGCCCACGCCAAAATATTGACCGTAACCCGTAACACAAGAATAATGGCTCACAACTAGAGAGAGGCTTCTTGGATGAATTTCAAACAGCTGTGCTTTGCTTTTCCAAGAGGATTGTCATCTGTAGGATTCATTGGTGCGAAGCTCAGCAGTGTTATATTTGTTTTTACACTGAGTGCTACGTCTGAAGACTGTGTTTTGACTTTCAGCATCTTACACTGATTTAAATCCATAATATAACGGAGTAAAGGACGAGGAAAGTGGCTAAGGGTATGTGCACCAGTTTTTTCCTGAAACTATGGAAAAATAACTAGTTAAAATCAACCTCAGATAATTATTTTGTATTAGGTAGATGTATTTTTCAAACACGCTGATTATATCAACACACCCTACAACACTACCCTAACACTAAGAACATACAACATCCAGTCCACTATCCGACAATTTACCAGAGATAAATCTCAGACCATCCTAGGAATGTAACCCAGACCCCTATCTCAGTTGGCTCACGCGCTACCGACTGTGCTAGTGTTTAACTAATGCCAGTAAATTCGACCAGGATTCGAATCCGAGCCTGATTACAAACGGTGGCAAAGTGTAAATGCGAATGTAAACCCTTAGCTTGTTCAACCACTCACATCTGTGGGTGGCTGGTTTCTTAATTCAAAAGCATAGTATGGTAAAATTTGAAGTTACATATAAAATGTATTCTCAAATTTTTAACATTGTTTCGGCAAGTACAATAAAACCTTGTTTATTAAGCTATAACTACAAACGAAGACGAGTATAGTGAATGAATAAGTAACTGAACCTTGTATTTTGTGAAACCAATATTATCAATTTTGATGTGAATGGGATGCACTAACGCTTCAGTTCTCAACGCTACAACTGTATAACATTACTCTGCTCTTCAAGACCGGACAGAGCGTAAAGTGAACTACACCCTCTTCAACTTCAAAACGCTACCACACATAAATGGGGGGAGCTATTGACCCATAGCTTTTTCAAAAATAAATTTGAGCTTTTCTTATCATTTCTTAAACATAATGTACCTATGCAAAATCAAAAGAAAAAAAGTTTCAAACAAGACAACTTTTTCATGTTTTACTTTAAATATTTCAGGAGGTATAATACGTTTTAAATTTTTTCAAACATTATGTAAAAGATTATCCTTTCAGACTTTACAGACGTTGTTCATAACTATTATAACAGTCACCATCAAATTACTGGCTTTTCCAGACAATTGGGACGAGACCTATGACGTGATATATTTGGACCCTCGTGAAACTTTGACACAATGCATATTTTCATATTTTGAAGAAGAAAAAAAATATTTAAAAACATCTATGTTGGTTTAAATTGATTTCACAAGATGCATAAGTGAATGTTCTTTAATATATTAATATATTTTATGTGTTCTAACTCTCTTATTAACTTATAGACTTAATTATTGTTCTTATTATTTAATTCAGTGACTTTTTAGTTCGAGCTAATTTAATTCTATCAGTGTAGGTATGTGTTGTTTTATTTTTAATCATCAAACCTTGAATATTCCGTGTGCGTTTTCAATCTTGTTTAGTCAACAACGTACCCCAACATCATGAAAAGAACTCGTGGTTCACACGGTAAAGTGTGAACGGCCCGCGACCTCCCAGGTCCCGAGCGCCCACGTTACAATATTATCATTGTTTTCTTGTACTACGTCTTGTAACCCATTTGGGTTATACGATAACCCTTATGTACTAACTACGCTTATGGTTTTAGGAATAAGGAAGGCTATATTAAGAGGAGGTTTACCCACATTTGCTTGGAAGGAGAGTAAAAAACCATTTTAGAGAAACCACTCTCAGTACACCCGACCGAAAATCAAACCTTGATCTCTTCGTCATCGGCAGTCTAGTCTACTGCGAGAGTAGCACGTTAGACCACGCGGCCACCAAAACGGATATTTATGACTGAACTAAATGGATTCAAATCTCAATCATTTATTTTTAGGTTTTGATTTCAAAGCAAGAGCCTGGCCTTACTTCAGTACAAAAAAGTATACGTGTATAAATTTAATTACTGTTTAGGAAGTAGTCAATATCTGTTAAATAAAGGCTTTGCTAAATAACTCGGTCTGTTCGTACAAGCAAAAGAATTTTGAATTGAAGCTGGAATCTTTTTTATTTTTTCAAAGTGTAGCTCATCTCTTCCAAAACATTATTTATAAAATCTCCCGCAGTGACAGAAAATTACCCCTTACCCCTTATTTTTTCAATCCTCATTATTTATTAATTTTATGTCAAAAGGACTGCTAGACAAATTTAAAATAGTTTTTTTTATTTCCTAAATGCGTTCATATCTGTCTGACTTATAAGAAACTAACAACCTTGGTTCAAATAAAATATTACAATGTTTTAAAAATGGTACAATAGTGAAAGGTAAATGTTTGAATTTGTATTCTCCAGACGTTTAATACAATTCCCACAAAGCATTGACCCTATCCACTACACCACCGGCCAATAACGCAGGGTTATCGATGTCATAGAAAAGGGTTTGAGGTCAATAAAAAATATATATTTTTTAAAATATTTGATTCGTTGTGAAGCTGGTCAAGGTTAGACTGTAGGCTTTGACCCTAAACCGAGTGTAGGCCTACTCTAAGTATTAACCATATAAACCACACCATGGTCCTAACTTATAAGCTAAGCCAATTTGTGACAGTGTAAGATAAGCTTGCTACCTTTCAGTCCAAGCGAAGGTTACATCTGACTTAGTATTCATTCATAATAATTCCATAAAAGGAATTTGCATTTGAATTTGAATGGTATGATGATCCTTAGAGTAGACAGAAGCACCCTTTTTAGCTCTTTACCCCTTTAGAAATAATACTTTTATTTTTTATAGGGGATTAATTTGAGCATAGGCCACTTAAATGCTCTCATTTTTAAGCGACCTACATTACCATTTTGCCACGAATACGGATGTGATTATGTAGGCCTATATAAAATAGATCCAATGTGATACTACAATGTAATATATATACTTGTCCATAGTTTTAATTCATTAAAACAATGAATGTTCAACTATGCAACTTTATTGCTATGATAGCCCAGGAGTATAGGTCAAAATTGCTTTGATTTATTTAATTGGGGTAATAGTAGACCTGATAGCTGCTCAACTCAAGAGGATAAAAAAAGGAAGTAATAAAATTCAAGCCTAGCTCCAATCAGAGACACCAGTGCCCAATCCATGAATGGTCGCAATGAAGCAGAACAGCTGGGATTTCTTTCGAGCTTCACGTTCAGTAACGTTTCATGTAGTGTTTCCGTGGTGAACAAAGTTTGTTAAAACTGTACCTGTAATTTGTTTTCCCCAAATTGCTCCCCATCAGATCAATCATTCATAGATTTTGTTCTACACAATTCTTATAATAATGTGTTTCCTGTCATACCTGGGTAACTGAATGTTCTACTTAGTGATGACAGCCATCAACAGGCACAATCTAGACTAAATGTAGCTACCTTCCACGCAATTTCATTGTACTCATCGTACTAAGAGTCCGGACTATCCACATATGGTGGGGGTGGGGGATGGATAAGGAAAGAAGAAGTTTGAATTTAGAGAAAGCGTACCCACATTTGCGTGGAAGGAGAGCTAAGCTCAGTATACCCAACAGAAATTCGAGCCTTGACCTTTCTACCACATTTCTAAAATCGTCAGGTACGAGTGGTGGTTTGGTGGGGAGGGGAGGTGGGATAACATTGTATAATATCACAATCATTTTGGGTGTCTCAGTGATAATAAAGTAAAATCTCAAGTTATAACAGAGTGTGTAAAGACTAGCTCACTCGCTATGATATTCAAATGACTTGTGTTAAGATTAAGTGTGAAATATTAAAAATAAGCTATCTTGAGTTAAGTTAGTTTGTAAAGTCGTTCACTGATATAATTCTGTGCTCAGTAAACGCACCTTAAATCCCTTGGTATTAAAGTTAACAGGGTGTGTCGTCGACATATTTCCCACACTCTTAACAGTTATCTCTCTTCTCTTATTGCAGTCTTTGAGAATTAATCCACACCCCTCCCCCTTTTGTAGCGAACCTGACGTACTACGCTAATGAAAGTTTCATCTTCTAGTCCAATTCTAGCTTCATGAAGTCGTCGTGGGGGTTGAGGAAATCGGGGAGGGGTTGAATAACCCTATTCACTGTCGAGTCTGGTATAAAACGGGGCCCACCATGAGAGTAAAGACATCCTGGGCGTGGTACAAGTTCTCTGGGAAAAGCCTTGGCTCTCTCTCGATCTTGTCGAGGAGGAATAAGAGTTCCAACCCCTTAGGGGATCCCAGTTATCGTCACCGCGGGATTTAAGCCCCTCGATGGCGAAATGTTTTAAGTCAGTTGGAGTAATCCTTGTCGGAGTTAACACAAGTGTCATAAACATGCAACGACGAAAATACCCAGTGTTTCGAAATTTGCTTGAATGCAAGAGTTTTTTCCTCTCATATTTTCGAGGTTTGGATAAATAGTTGTGATACTAAGGTAAAAAGAAAAGAATGATAGAGAAATTTCAAAGAACCTGTACTTTTTGTACTCCCAATTTAAATATAATAAAGCTTTTGACATAGGCTACCATCTGCATACTTATTTTTATCCTTTACTGTTTTCAGACTATGGCCTGGGTCATTGTTTTATTCAATCCATGTATTTTCCACTACCGGCTTGTTAGCCTGTGGTAGCTTTATATGTATTATAATCTAACTTAAGACTAGGACAGGCACAACATCTAGTCCCTGGCCGTTAATTTATAAGTGTGAAAGGGTAAACACACATTTTCATTAATGATAAATTTTTGACCATGAAGGGAATCTAACCCGGGACCTTTGGCTCAGTGGGCAGACACACTACAGATTGCGAGATATTCAATTATATATTCTAGATTACCTTATATTTGGCACTTTAAAACATTTCATACCGTTTGGTTTGCCTACAAATATGAATTTAGGCACATTTAAACATAAATAAATTGAACCATTTAACTGAGGATTTAACACCATAATTAATTGTATTCAAAAATGGCTCTGTCAATCATAAAGTAAATTTCACCTAATATGCCATACAACACGTTAATAGTGCAAAAATAATAAAATGGCAAACATGCGTTTACTTACTTACTCTATGGCAGTAGGAACTCATTGCCGCACTTTAAAGGCACGCCACCTATGTTGAGCTAGTTCTATCCAGTCCACCTCATTACACCCTATCTCTTTCTGGTCAATTATAATGTTATCCTCCCATCTGCGTCTAGGTCATCCTAATGAACTCTTTCCATTGAGTTTGTCAGTCAATACCATGAACACGGTTCCAGATTCTTTTATCCACGCTGTATAAATATTATGTTTTTACTTATTAAAAATGGACGAAGTTCAATAGTTTGATTAGTTTTACTATAATTATATATCCATACATACCCTATAATTATAGGTGAATTAGGCCACCGGGAACACGGTAAAAATCCATCTGGGCCTGTTTGAATTGGGCTGCCATAACTTTTTTAAACTAAAATAAATCTATTTGTTCCATTCTAAATGATCGGTTTCTTTATTAAATTACAATCAAAAGTTCCAATGAGTAAAGCTGAGAATTCTCAGAATTAACCATTTATGAAGTTATACGATGACATTAAATATAAAAAACCACCCTTTTTTTTATTGTTTAAGAACAATTTCTTAAGCCAAACGTGTAATCATTTATTAAGTGAATACTTAATATTACTAGCTTTGTAAGTGACACAAGTAATGGATGGAGGAACATTTTACAACCCTACAATGTATTTCGAATATGGACTTCTAGCTATTATATTACAGCTTTAGTATTATCTTAATTCTTAAGAAGTATTTTTGCTTATATCAGTAGAAAGTAGAAGCTAATGTTAAACGTTAGTTGAATAGCGACGTAATGATCGATTATGTAGCTGAAATGGTCTCGTGACTAAACTTGCTAATAATAAACATAAATAGGCTACTTCCCTTCAACTCTTCAACTTACACTGAAACATAGATTCAGTGGTATTTAGGAATATGTGTTAAGAACCGTCAAATTTGTTGTCCCGGGCTGCTTGGAACTTCCCATCAACCCCTGCCTATAATGTATACAAACATATAGGTATCATAGAAATATTTCTTATCGATTTGAACGAATAAACTAACAAATAGTGTGTATTTTACTTACTGCCACAAATACACATAATATACTTACGAGAAAATGTGCAAAATTCATTTTTCACGGCGGATTATTATTTTTAGGAATAGGCATTATAATATTTAAATGTTATTTTCATGATATTAAATGCTTTGAATAAAATATGATTTCTAAACAAAACGTATTGCTTTCCTATGAAGCCATCTACAGCTTTCACAAACCAATCTAACGGATTAGGACGAGAAGGGGCATACTCTAGTAGGAAAATGACTTAGTATTTTAAATTATTATTATTAGCACCGCGTCTTACTACCCGTTTGGGTTATACGCACTTACGCTTATGTGTAATGGTAGGGTGATTGTGAGATGAAATTGAGGACCTACAGTTTAACGTGAGATCCGAACCACGGTGGAGGTCTGGCATTCCACACTTGCACCAGTTGTGATTAATACACGTCTTGTCAGAGGTAAAGGAAGGGTTTGGCAATCAGATAAATCTGTGCTGGGACCGAGGATTGAAGCCCCGGACCCCCAGCACAGAGGTATGACCCCTTACCCCTTGACCGCCAGGTTACCTAGTATTTGGAAAGAGAATTGTATTGATATTATCCACCAATGGCAAAAATAAACAAAATGACAGTCGGGTTTTAATCCCATCAACCTGTACAAGTACTGGTAGGGTAAACCATTTCACAAACCCTGTTGGTGGGCACGCGGACTAAACGTCAGGCTCGTCTAGTCTGATTTATCAGTGACATGAAGGTTGGAGCTCAAATTCCGACCGGGAACATTGAAGGTATGGCGCCCGTACTCATATTATTATGTGTCAGTGTATTTAGGGACAGTAACGAGGTCCTAGCTATCCGAAGGACCTTGTTCGAACCCAGACAATGCAACAAACTAGTCTATATAATAATATTTTTTCATGCACTCATCATGTTACCGAAATATTATTCTTTGCCTTAAAGTTGGGCGTTTTGTGCTCAATATGACAGTCTAGGTTAATTTAATTTGTAGTTCGTGTTATAGTTTCCTAGAATAACACTTTGTTTAGAAAGTGTACAGTTAAAAAATATGTAAGTAAAACAGTAAAAAATATAGGTAAGTTATTCCAAATAAGACAATTGACCCAGAGAAGACAAAACCCTTATTTCACTCAATCTAGAATGATCCTATCAGTCTCGTTAAGAGTTAGCCGAGCATCTATCCAAAGCAAGCCAATTATTCATGGATATATAACGTTCATGCTCCCACCTGCAGGGGCGGTCTTTCAGACGAAGGTGACATGGTTTATGTTTCCTACGAGACAGTCTACGTGGTTGTTATCATAATTATACGGTATGACTCTTTCAGGAAGTACGGTGGCCCACTGCTACATGTTGCAAGTAGGAACGGGTTAAACTCTAATCCTACTGTAGACCAGTGCTACTCAACCTTTCATTTATTCGTGTATTCTCAGATATAGTTTACCTTAAACTTTATACCCCTAAAGTTGTTGGTGTACAATGCAAGTTATACAAAGTATTCTAACATTTAAATCTAAAATAAATTACATCTTAAAGATAAGGTATTAAAAATATGTTTTAAATAATAAACATATATATATATATATATATATATATACCTTATATTAAATTTACGTACCCCTAATAGATGTCTTCACGTACCCCTGGAGGTACGCTTACCCCAGGTTAAATAACACTGCCGTAGACCAATAAACAGACGTTAAAGTCCAAACCAAAATACCCTATATTTTAACCGTCACAACTTTCATTCACAGCAATCATTACACATGACGGAAGAAATAAATATAGCTACAATTGGAGTAAAAACGAGTTGTCAAGTTAATTAGTAAGCTATCAATAAATATTATGACAAGACAATGGGCTTAACGAACGTTATTTTAATGTAATAATACATTAGCTGGTCGGTGTTAGCTTTTTTTTAAATGTTTGTTCACGAAAGGGATGTGACAAAGAAGAATAACATCGAAGCATGAGAGGTTTTTTGGCTTCCATTTTTTAATCATTTTACCGCCACATTAAATTGTCAATTCATTGTTTCATTCTCACCCTCACAGCAGGTACCACACGGGAATCGAACCCGGTACCCCTAGACTCATTGCTAGGTGCACTGACCACTACATCACGGTGCCAGTTAAATTTATTCAGTGAATGACTTAGTTAAATTAGCGACGTGTTGTATGCATTATATTCGATAAAACGTTTAAAATTACAATAAACTAATGAGTCAGACTATTTAAAATTTGTGTCGTATACACATAAACCTACTAAAAATATTGAATAATAATATGTCTTTTTACATATAAATACAGTAAATTAGCTCGGAATTAGGTTTAAAAAATACAATAATATAGTAATTATGTAATTACAAACTTTAATAAATTAGTAATGGTGGTGAAAAGTGTAAAATTGTTTGTGATTTCAAAATGTTGTATATTAAAATGTGTGTTGATGTAAATTTGATGTATGTTTGTAATGAGTTTATTTGTAAACTTGTACCTTATATTGCTACTTAATTAGTGAATAAATTACTTATTTATTTACACAATATTTGTTATTGTTGGCCTTGACTAACTAAGCCTTTGATCATTTTAATCATTTTATGGCTAGTTACTTGAAGATAGAATTCCCTATTATTCAAGAACCACTTCATAAATTAAAGTTAATATTCATCCTAAAAAGATAGATTGCACTTTTGTTTGTTTTTTTGTTCCTATAATGATTTCAATGTTCATCATTGTGCATGCGCGACGGTTTTCTTGTTGGCCTTTACCAGGAGAACAGATGAGAAGAGGTACTCAGTTCGAGTCCCGCACCCTGACAACTATGACTGGCACAGATAGAGAAAGAGAGTGCGCGCGCAATTCATGACGTATAAAAAACACGTCTTAAAAAGAAGCAAGTACAGAGCAAAAAAGTGCAGCACCGACAAGTTACTTTGCCAAGGATACCTTCTTTGCAGCCATGGCAGCCGTATATTCATCACAGGCGAAATGCATGTGTCTAGCAACAACTTATATATAAACTTATAGCAGTGTTTAAAGAAGTGAAAAAAATGGGCTTTTAACAAATTAGTGCTCACAATCTGCGTGTCCCCAAAATATTATCTTTATCTTACATACAGTTTTATTAGGCATTAATGAAAACAAAGATGTTTCTATAATTTGACGTTTACAAAACAGCAAACATAGAACGTTATTATTTTGAAAACAAATAAAAATATTAATTTTGTATCAATATAATTAATAACTTATGTTACTACAATGCTATAAAACTTTAAATCTTTGCCTTCCAAACAGGTTGTTTAATGTTTAGTTTATTACGTACACCCTAGATTAGAACGCGCAGTACCACTCGAAATGGTATTTTAGGTATAGCTAATTGACTTTTAATACATATTTGATTTAACTCATAATTAGTTGTAAATTGTGTGATTATTAATGATACTGAAAATTTGTGCCAAGCAATCACTTGTCAAATTTTTTGAAAACTTTATATTCTCTGAAAAATATCTTTGAAGAATCCAAAACAAAATTTTACCGGCATATTTCCGTAAGCGTAGCGGCGAAATAAGTTCACTGGTCCTACCAAATAAAGACAAAAGGAAGGGGAAAAAAATCTCGTCTGACGGGCCACAGTGGTGCCAACTACGAAAATAAATAACCATTTTAAAAAAATCTATAGATTTATCTTTCCTTTTCAAAATACTTTAAATTTGAGCAATCTAACTGCAGTTTTCTCAACAAGTTATTTAGCTGCATTGGCTCTGTCTCTTTCTAATGCACTTTTCTCTTTGTAAACAAGACAGGACTGCAGTTTTATCTATTAATTCTCTAGCAAGTTGTATGTTTGTCCTCGTCCTACACACAGTAAACTCTGTAGATATACGTGTCCAATGCAATTGCAATTCTCTCTGTACGCTGAGCGTATGATCTAGGATTACATACTCGGTATCCGGGCAGCAGAGCAAGCGAAGAGGTGGCGGAGTGCTGGCTGGCTCTCCCCTCTCACCCTTCCCCTCCACACAGTACTACCATGTGTGTGCATGTTAGGCAGTCATATGTGCAAGTACACTAGTTACTCGGTACATACGTGTTCAGATATTAAACTGGCTTTTTTTAACTACAGTGAGGAGCGTGAAGGTTGGTAGGCGTGTAGGATCCGAGCTGGTAGGCTTTACCAACTTGAGCGCGCGAAATGTCGATAATCACCCGCGCACACTTGCTCTTTCTCTCTCTTTTCCTTTGCTTCTCAACTTGAATTTTACTCACTTGGCTGACACAGCAATGTTAATCACGATTGTGATCGTAAGAACGTACTTTTAAAATATCGATTGAGTGAAAATATTTCCAAATTTATATTAAGTGGGTAAAAATATAAAATGTTGGCAAATAAATGTGAAGAGCTCGATCACAACCAAATCATTACTAGGCACACCTAGCTTCTACACCTCCACCTCCCAATACGACACCCCTCCCCCAGCCATAAATGTAGTTATAGTTTCCTAATTTAATATGTTTTGTCTTTCTTGAAAAATAGTATTAGAATTTAAATAATAGCCACTATGTGATTGTTTGGGCTAGCCGTAGATTATACTCAAGACGAAGAAGGTGAATTTTAAATAACTAGACCAACATTAGCTCAGAGAGCAGCAGAAAAATCTATTATAGAAAGGTCATCTTAAATGCATCAGGTCGGGACTGAGCCCCGGCCTCCCAAGACAGAATCAGGAATGTCAGTCCCTACACCCAACCAACAGTCTGAAATTTAATTAATATTATTATTTCAAAATATTAAGACTGTAAGGCCTATTCTACACTAGCGGTTAACTCTCTAGCAGTTAAAACGTTAGCAACCGCGCCTTTGAATGAAACCCTTATTATCAAGTTAGAAAATTAGTTTTCGTCTAGACCAGCGTATCTCTGGAGGCGTTAAAACCGCCTAGCGGTAGAAACGCGAATCAAACTACACCAGGCGTTAATAGGCAGTTGTGCCTCAATGTCACAAGTCTTTCAGCAGGAATAATACTCTTCCTCAAGATGGTATCACGTTTTGCAATATTTTCATTCACTAAACCAAGTAGTTCATCAAATGAAACCACAAACATTCTATAGTACAAAAAGAACTTCTCTGGGTACATTCTGCGATTCATAAACATAATATGAAACTATCATGTTGAGAGACGGTTCGATAATGTGGGGTGAGTCCACAAACGTCTCTTTTGATGAGTTATTTTAAAAAGAATTTCCTCCAACAAAATAAGTTCCACAATACATCCGGCCTGTACAATGTCCATTTTTAAACCATTCTGCACAAGTGGAAGCAACAACCACGGCATTTAAACTGCTAGTGTAGAATCAGGATCGTTATGGTAGCTGTTTAACAGTTGCGTTTTGACAGTCAGTGTAGATTCAAGAGTTTGAGGGCATAAGCTAGCGGATAAACCACCACGTTTTAACCGCTAGTGTAGAATCGGCCTAAAAATTCAATGGAATACGCCCATGTTATCTTATTTTACATTACTACAAAAAAAATTGTTAACTTCAAAATAAAAAATAATTGTGTTCTGGGCAAGCCTCATAATCAAAGGGAGGAAAAAACTAATTTCCCTTTAAGCTAGTACATGCCTCACGAAAATAATTAGAATAAAATATTACACAAGATCTAAGCTAATGATACGAGCTCATACGAAAAAAAGTCAGGTAGTAGTGTTTTTTTTAATCAGCCTTGCATGACCGTAATCAGCAGTCTATATGTTAAAACAATGTTTGAATCATTCTGGATTCTATATCGGCCTCTCTTTCGTCCACTCTAATGAGCACAAATCTAGTCAATTTACCATGTATTTTTATTGCTTTTCAAGAGCGAGGACTAGTATGGGCACATAGTATGCGTGCAGGAAAGATTGCATCGGAGCAATAGTGGCACAAGAACCGAGCTATAAATCAATGAGGACCATTGCAGCTGTGAAATCGTTATCGTTTTTATGTTATCATAGTAATATTGCAAATATTTTTCAAGTTGTTTAAAAAAAGAAAAATATTAAGCTTAATAAGTCAATACATTATTTTTAAGACAACGATTTATCACGTGCCCGTTTAAAATGGTTTTGTTCAATCGGTTTCGACAAACAATATAAGTTACACCTAGAAAATAGGTTTTGTAGCTCTTACGCATCAAGAATCAGTTAGGCAATGGGCCGTCTCATTTGTAGCCTTTAAGATTTATAAATTTAGCTCCAAACTTCTAAAATCTATGTTATCATACATCATCAAATCATTTTAGAAATATAAGCTATCATTTAAGAAATTTAAATTGATTCAAAATAACTGTGGGAATCGTTACATTAAATTGCGACCTCGCTATTGAAAATTTGTGATCTTTTATAATTTTAAAATCCTTGTAGTAAATGTCATCATTTTTTAAAAGAAAAGAAATTGGTTTGATAGAATAAGAGAAATTGCCATGTAAATAAATGGTAGTTTCTTTAAAATTCCAGCTTCCCCTTTGAATAGTATTTAAATTTTAAAAAAATCGGGCTCATCTTCGATAAACTAAAATATGTTGTGTAAATTATCGTAAATTAATGTCGAAAGAAATCGCTTCACGTTTTAAATTTTAAAGGTGTTTTTGATTCAACACTATATACCATAGGGCATAGGGAAGTTAACTTATAGGCCTAGTAGCTGATTAATTTGAAATATATTTTGTAGCAGGTTTATAATAAATATTTATATTTTAATATGTTTTTATACTTCATAAACAAACAAATTGTAAACATTTGTTTTTGATCTTTTACTTTTGCTTGACATCTCGGAGAGGGAAGTATTGTTCTTAAAAAAAAAAAAAATCGAGCTCAAGATTTAGATATGTGTCGACGTTTGGCAACCACTTGAAACCAAAAAAGTTATTTTCCTTATATCTTCTGCAGGCCCTTGACATTTTAGTCTGTATGTACTAGGCCTAGAGCCGATATAATTTTACCGATTGGGCAAATATTGGTATCTAAGGTTTCTAAAAATTTGCCCTGAGGAATTTTTAGAGTTAGATACTTAACCCAAGAATGATGGGTAATTTACTGATGAGCTAAAAGAGGAGTAATCAATTTTCCCGAAATTCACTCAACTATTTTGATTAAATTTTGTATCTAGGCACTAACATTACCAAAAAATGGCAATCCTCATTTTCTCATGAAAAGGTTACTTTACGCTGGCAAAAGTTTCTAATTTTATCCCATCTCCGTAACTATTTAAAAGACAAACACTTATCATTGTAGCTTGATCACCGAGGACGGGGAGATCGAGGTTCGAATCTCGGTCAGGTGAACTGGGGGTGGTTTTTCCTAAATGGTTTTCCACTCTCCCTCCACGCAAATGCGGGTTCACTTCCTCTAAATTCAACCTTCCCAATTCCTAATCCATTAGTGTAATTAGTACTTAAGCGTATAACCCGAACGGGTAGTAAGACGCGGTGCTAAATTAAATTAAATTAACTTATCATTCTAAATCTGAAGTAGGCCTACAATAAATTATTTGAAATGTATTTTTATAAAACCAATATTTTCCAATCAAATACATATTTTTACTTTCTCTCTATCTTACAGGTAGAGAAAGTATGGTGATCGTCAAAAAAATCGAACTCGAGATTTTGATGAATTTTGACGTTTCATGACTTCCTGAATCCGAAAAAGTGGTTTTTGAATTTCCGTTTGTCTGTCTGTACCTCCAACTGGAGCCTAAACTATTTTACCGATTGAGCTGAAACTTGATATCTAGGGTTTTCATAGGGTTGCCCCGAGGGGTTTTTGGAATTGGATATCTACCCCTAAAATTAAGGGTAGTTTACTGAAGGGAAAAAAGAGAAAAAGTCGATTTTCTCAAAATCGGCTCTAACGATTTTGATTAAATTTCATTTATGAACATTAATAAATATTC
>CABFWB010000006.1:397181-408421 GCA_902151455.1 Timema bartmani
AAGACGCCGAAAGAATCAAAGTGAATGGCATTATAGAAACATGGTTCACGTTTTGAGGAGTTTTTATGTAACAGAGGTTGGAATGGCTTAAGAGGGGTGGCCTTTGGGGTGGCTTAGGTTATAAAGTTATGTCATTCTCAAGGGCCTCTTTTCTACTTCTTGTGGCTGATTAAATGTTTCTGGTTCAAGGATTTTTCGGTTTGGGAACGTAAGAGAAGAAGGGGGATTCATGGGAAATACAGATAAATTACAAGAGGTCTTTTGGAGGGGATAGAAGAAGTAATTAACTCCCTACCTTAGGAAAATTACAATTAAATTTGGGAGCATATCTTCCTCTTGAGGGTAGAGAATGGTGAACTAAAGTAGTTTAATTTAACCCCTTTTTGTTTGAAATGTAAGGTATTAAAGCTATGGTTAGGTTTACTGTGGTTGAAACGAGTCTAAACGGACAAGGTTTGATTTTAGGTGATAATGACAAAGATATTTACTAGTTGTATACAGTTTCAAACTGAGATCAAATCACTAATTATTATTAATATCCAAGCCGAAAAGCTAATTTAGTTGACAAGTTTTGTGATGATAGGTGTGTATTTATAAAATGTATATTAAATAATTTTTTGTCATTTTAAAAAGTAGACTAACGTAATCTAAGTTATTTGTCTATAACTATTCTTTGGTGTCAATATTATGTTTATCAGCAGTTATTGGTGGTTAATGATTGAGTAACACAACAAATATACTTCAAGCCGTTGTTTTATCATGACTCAAGGCAAAAAAAATGCTAAATTTTTGATTCTAATAAAAAATGGGACCTATTGCACTTATAACAAACCATATATTACGCACTGCCAATGTATCCAAGTTATCGAACGGAATGATTCTAGAGCTTAAAATATTGAATTTCTCCTTCGACCTAATTTTTTCTAAGCAAGATTCATATTTAATGTATGAAAGTGGTTATCAGCGCAGTTATTCTTAGAATATTTTGAACTCCACTGATAGTGTACCGGGCTCCAAAGTTTAGGGTTTATTACTGACCCATTACTTTGAGGTATTTTTCTACATCAAGTAATGTTCCATCCTCCCCCCAAGAAAATGCTAGTACAGAAAATTTTATTGACGCCCTTATCACCATTTTGCCATTAGAATTAGAAGCCAGCAGCTTGTAGAGTAGCGCTGCTCATTTTTGGTCCACTCCATGGGCAATGTGGGGTGTATTTACTATGCTGTGGCTTTCCATCCTCTTCCTAGACGAATGATCATGCTTTATTTAAAATGTATCCCCTCATTATGTTCTCTTTGTTATTTAGTATAGATCATAATTACTATGATGGCCGGTGACAGGAACTGCGATTTCCTTTTTCTTCCTTGACCCTTAGCGAAAGCTCGCCTTTTATTAAGATCCCAACTGAAAATCCATCTAGTTCTTGGACGAGTATTTGTTTTGAATGAAAGCCAACTCGAGACTAAGATGTGACTTGGGTGAGCTTTTATCTGAAACTTTATCATTTTATTTTATTTTCAAGACAACCTCTATGGTAAATAGACGAGAAAGGAAAACGTCAATATCTAGACTTGTTTAAGTCCAAATATATGTCTCAATAGTACTTTTAAATGTTATAACAGTATTAATTATCATCTACTTATAATTATGTATGCTTATAGGAAGGAACTTTTAGAAAGCGTATAAACGGGTAGTAGCCTGAGACACGGTGCTAAAAAAACCTATATATTTTTTGGGGGTTTAACATTGAAAACGTTTTACTATAATAATGTATTAGATAATGATATTATATAAGAAGAGTAATAATTGCAGATCCCATGACTTTAATCATAGTTTTATGAAAACTTAATAGCTGTTAAAAAATTTATTTCCTATCGAACTCAAGTTTTACTTGTTAACCTATAGGGTAGGCGCATCTTTGCTTGTAGACCTGATCATGCCACATTCCCAAAGGGTCGTGCTACAGGCCAACCCGAAAACGAGAGGACTGGCCATCTGGATGTAGAAACTGACTGACCTATATTCTGTTGTATCTGAGAAAAGTACCGTTAATATTTCTAAGGGTAGCGCACGCTCTCTAATATTTTTTGTTATCTTCCGGCGCAATACTGTGTCCCACATCTTAACATAATAACACCATAAAGTAATAAACTCTTTTCTTAACCAAACCTTACATAGGTAACATTTCTTCTCCTCTTGTTTGGACCAATGTTACACTTAAAAAGTAAACATAGACTAAAAGTGTTTCTAAAACTAACCTGACACGCAAAACGGTCACAGTTATTTAAAACATGGAGAAGGAACGCAAGGAGAGTATTAGAAAGTGTTTGAGAAAATTTTTGAGGTTTTCTTTCCGTCGTTTAGTGTAGTAACTTAGTTCAATCTACTTCACTTAACAGTTAAGAGTAGCCTACTCGGCCTCAAGTAAGTTTATTTAATTGAATATTACAAATTTGGCTTATTTAATTTGTAATCTATTTAATAAGTAAATATTTTGTAATAGTTCAGAATTGATAATAACTATGTAACTCAATGTCACAAAGTTGTTTTGATGAAGAAATAAGATAACAAGTTCAGTTAAAACTCAAGTTAATAGCTATTTGAAGGTAAGAAACGAGTTTAAACTTTTCGTTGCATAAGTAAGTTCTCAAGTGATTAGGGATGTTCTCATTTTAATCGGCATTTTAAGGAGTAATGCTTAGAATGAGTTGATAAAAGTTTAAAACGAGTTTTTAATATCTCTTTAGACAGCTCTAAATTAGTGTATCGGTTACATTCAACTTTATTAGATATCCATTATTCAATTTTAAATGTTTTGATAACGTATGCGTCATCATGATTAGACGGTTGTGTGATATTAACCTCTCTCTCTCTCTCTCTCTCTCTCTCTATATATATATATATATATTTCAAATTGATTTTAAGCTCAAATGTTAGTATTTATATTGAACTATAATTATTTATTGACAAAATCATTAATTAAAAAAACGTTTAGTTAGAGATAACATATGTGTATAGGCATATTTAATAAAACATTTAAACAGCTGTACCTTCAAAAACTAAAATGAATAGCTCAATAAACAATTCCTCTTGTATGATAAAGTATACAAAAATGTTTTTAAACAAAAATTCATTATGTTTGTCATTCTTCTTTTAGTAACATTTTTTTCAAGATACAGACTATTTATAATATTAACATTACTTTTGCCAAATTTGCTTTCAAAACTCATGAATTATTTCTGTCTAGTGGGGAAGATTTATGTCATTCAAGTCTTTCAATGTATGAAACTTTGTTATTTTTGCTAATATAAGCCCACTATACATTTATACATTACGATGTCGTCAAAAACAACCGCATGACTTCTATTCAAAAAAACTTTGCCTCGTTTATCACGGAAATACAATGACAACAGTATGAATTATGTCAAATTGTTTTGTTGGGCACTTTCCCTTGTCTAATAAAAGAATACTATTTGAAATAGTGCATGAAATATCTCAGATTTTAGTTTATTTTTATATTCAGTGGTTACCATCCACCCCGACTATGTATAGCTTTTTGTGGAGAAGTTTATTGAATATGTCCAACTGTCACGTTCAGGTCTCGTTTATTGTAGAACCTTTAAACGAGGACATATAATAAGTTCTCTCTAATCTTTTATTTTAAAATATTCTTTCTTTCACTTATTTCTTCACTTTATGATATTTATTCAACCTCTTTTAGTGACATTCCAAAATCAGAAAATTTTTATTTGTGACAGAATTATTTCAGTTATTTTATTTTAGTATAAGATAGGCCTATTATTTTTTATTTAAGAGTTATTATTTTAAAAGATAAAGGTGATATTAGAATCTATTTTTTCCTCTTTTTATTTGCATTAAAGTGAAATTAATTGGCAGTTCTTGAGCTACCAAACATAAATTTTCAATCTAAAACAAAGTTATTCATCAGCTTGATTTAATTCAATTTTTATAATCAGACCTAAAAAGCCTAGTAAATAAAGTAACTTCACAAATGTCGTGACATTAGTTTCTTTTTCTGGTAAAATTTACATTTATATTTAAGAGTTGTTAGACGATAACAAAAAAAAAAGCCTAATATAGTTCGAGCATGTTATGAGTTCGATAGCCTTAACTTGTCTACGCCAATTATTTCAGGAAAGCTTACCTCTAAAGATAGTGTGATTACTGGTCGTCGTACTCAGGTTAAATATCGTCTTAGCCAACTTTCCTGCCTGTTAAAATCACAGGGAATGTAGTAAAGCCAAGCAGCATTTCAGGCATTTTATGATTATTATTTTTTTGCCAATCTTCCTTTTTTTAATATCTCGACTACTTTTTTTACATTGGGAATTCATAACATAATAGCATCCATACTTTCACCCATTAACGTAGATTCTATGTATAATTTATATTTATATATAGGCAATAATTATATAATAGATTAAATAAAAGCAGATATGCCAAATTATTTAAAATTTAATTTAATTATTAATAGGATGTACGTGATCATTTAATTCGTATCTATCAGTAAAATATTATATTCTTCAATGAGATGGTGACCTTAAGTTTAGGGAACTTTTGAATCGATGATACAAATAATTATGTTAGTAACATAAAGTTACTTTCTAAGCTATATTCACTAACCGAACCTCTTAAATTAATTTGTCAAAAACTATTGTGCGGAACAAATATGTACAAAGTATTTTTAATATATTATTATCATCAATATCAGTTTAAGTGTACTCTTAAAAATATTACATTACATTACATCCATTACTGTTTCCAGCCTATGGCCTGGGTCAGTTTATTATTCAAGTCATATTTTCCACTACCCGCTTGCTAGGCCTATCGTAGCTTCATATGCCTTATAGTCTATCTTAAGAGTAGGCCTGGCCCAGTATCCAATCCCCAGTCGTTAATGTATCAATGTGAAAGCGTAAACCCATATAATAATACATTTTAGGCCATGCCGGGAATCGAACCCGGAACCCTTATATCATTTGGCAGACACGCTACTGACTGAGCTAAGATGTTAGACTGTACTCTTAAAAATATCAAAATATTTAATTTAATATCTCCTCTTTCATCCAAAGATGTAAAGGAGTGGAAAGAGGGTGAAGAGCTTATAAAAACGTACGTCTTATTTACCATTTTCTTATCGGTACGTGTTTCCTACACGTAAATAAATTATTCTCAAGTAATATAAATTTGTGTTTAATATTTTAGGTAGGTATTCACACACATGCAAAGTAATATGTTCCATGTATATTTTATACATAACATTTTATCACATCTACACTCATGTAAAATAAATTTAAAAAAGTAAACTTTCAAGTAAAAGAGCATATTTTAAGCTAAACGAATGTGACATGTGACCTTTTACACGGACACACACACACACACACACACACACACACACTCAAACTTAAGGCGAGAATCAACAATTCACATTGTAAAAAAAAAAAAAGCTACATTGTAACACATTGCATGCAGAGACAACTTTCAAAGGCCATCCTACTTTATTACTTAAGCTCATTTCAGTGGAACAAATTTCTGTTGCCGTCTTCCTGAAAGTATTTGCTTAAAATTTAGTGCCAAAGTTAAGCGTCATGCGAAATCTGGAATTCGTTTAAGATAATTTACTAATTTATTAGTTACATAAAATGATTTTAGAGATGCAATAAATAAAAATGCTAGCAAAAGCTTAATAAGGAAAAATATGTCAACTAATTAAGAATAGATTTTTATGAAATTTAGAAGGAAAAATGTATGCTTTTAAACTCGGTCTTCTAGCTTTGATGACTTGTTGAATAATATCTATTTTTCCACGATTAATTGCAGAACACAGTTTAAAATGGAAACTGAATAAGTATTAACTATGTTTTTGAAACATATGAATCTTATAACATATGATATGAGTATAATATAATTTATTGACAAATTGGACGAATTCATATAGGTTTCCTTTGATTAGATATTATGTTAGAATAAAATAACATATTTGAAAAAAAGTTGTTAGAAAGCGAGTTGGAAAAAAAACCTACATTTTACATAATATATTGGTGATTGTATTAAATATGTTATGCCTACATTGAGCTATAGAACTTAAGTTAACAACCTACTTGAAGATAAAGTTACTTAGGCCTACACTGTGGTATTTCCTTAAGGAATGGCAGCTCTGAAACTTAAAAAAACAAACACTAATGCAATCCTAGATTATTTTGGATTTTTTCTGTTTGGACCCTATTTAAAATTGACGTTATTTGTTTAAGGAAAGCTAGATATATGTTTCTTATCGTTTACTTTAATCTCATAAATGAATCCCTTCGCGTAGGAACGTATTTGAAGATGCTATAATTTTACTATTCAAAACTTAAAATGTAAAGTTTTTAATCCTATAGGCACCTTAGTTCTCGCGTAAAACAATCTTTAAAAAACGAAATCCTCACTAAACGGAGCGGTATTTTCTGATATCTACAACATGTCTCAATATTCCAAATGCGGCTTCATTGCACTTTGACGGGGAGGTCAGTGTTTTCAGTGGCTGGGTGCACCGAGTGCAATATATAATTCCATCACCGGGGAGGTTGATACAATTAAATAGAAACATATTACAATACTACCACACGGGTGGAGTACTTAGTATGCAGTCATATGTTTAAGTTAATTTTTAAGTCATTTCATGTTTAAAACATTCAGGTTGAATATCATTGTACTATTATTATTTCTTTATGTTAAACAACTAGTGGAATTAAAAATTGTATGAATGGCATAAACAAGTAGAGATATATTGACCTAATAAAAGAATCTCACAGTTAAAAATCATTAACACAATGCTTGTTGTCAGTAGTCAAAAGGGAGAAAATAGTCAAAATTTTATTTTAAAATGCTTATAAAACTAAAAAAAGAAAATATTAGTTATTTAAAAAGATTTGATAAAAGATTTGAAAAATAAAATAAATTAATGTTGTCTAAGTCTCTAAGATGTCCACTATGCCTTCATAAAAATGTATTAATAGATGAGAGATATGTCAACATTTTGATGTAGCTATTCATCAATCCTGAGTAATAAGTGGAGCTGTATTATTATTTAATCAATCAAGCCCGCGTAATGTTTTTATTATTAAATTTTAAGTTATTGTATACACTAAAGAGGATATTAACGTTTGACGCTGCATTCATAACGATCTCTGAATCAAACGTGCCTCCAAGAGTAAGAGTAAAACCAAGTTATCCCAGTCCTAAGATTGAGCCATAACAACCTTGATCCCAAGGCCAATACTAGCCGTGCGGTATCCAGCCTTAGAACACTATCGAAATATAGTGGGAGTCTGGTAGAAAAGCCTTCAGTAAAAAAATATATTTTTTGAGCCCAGCATTAATAACATTTTACTTATTATTAGTACTAGCAAACCTGAGCGCAAATTGCGCAATACTTCAATAAAAATAGAAAAAAATATTTTTTCTTTAATAAATACGTTGTGTAAACTAAAGAAAATTAAAATTTTTCCCAAATTAATAAAACACTAAGAGACGTAAATATTAGTTTTAAACCGGTTCCGATGATGCGTCTGGTAGGAGAGGGAGTGGGAAGGGGGTTACATTTTAAAATTCGGTAAAAATTAACATTTTAGAAAACATTCTAAAATAATATTTTAAGTAAGGAGTGTTGTAATAATAAATAATAAGACTTTAAAATTGAATATACTAATATGGTTTTTATGTAAATAATATGGATTGTATTATTAAAAATGCATCGACAATTATGTCAAATTTGGTCAAATTCTCTTTTTTATAAATTGTCAATGAACTTTTAATGATTCAATCCATATTACTTACATAAAAACAATATTAGTAACCTGTATTCAATAAATATTGTTGTAATTTTAATAGAAACCTAGTAGCCTAATGGTCTATGGCGTCACTCTCGTGTTGGACTGGCCTGTCGAAGAAGGGAAAATATGGGTTCAAATCCCACTCCTATCTACTAGGTGGTTTTTACTAAGTGGTTTCCCACTCTTCTTCTACGCTGATGCGGATATTATCTCTAAAATGCCCCCTTTCTCATCCCGACACCACAATAGCAGTTTATTTATCTTATAATGCGTATAACCTGAACAGGTATAGTAGGACGTGGAGATAAAAAAATATAATAATAGCAGTTTCAGGTCAATATATTTCTATTAAAGTTCCTCATTTGTCCATTTATATCCATAAAATAGGTCGATATTGGGTCTAACAAGACGCTTTTGTATCAAAGAGTTTTAGATAATATAAATAATTATAAAATAATCTATAAATTTTGACAAATGTAGATCACATGATCTGACTTGTGACTGAAAATGTTTTTAGTAGGCTTATATGTTAAAACTACATTGCAAATTTAATAGAATGGACCTTATTTTACAGCTAAAAAATTTAGTAAATCTACTTTCACGTATTCATACGTCAAGCATTATAATCCACAACTTCCCCTTTTGATAAATATTGTTAACACCACTAATGAAATAGTAGAATAATATTAATTTTGAGTGCGAAAAAAATATATCTCTATTTTCTAAAAGTATTTTTTAATTAAAATAGGAGTACACCGGAATAATAGTTGTGGAACACATTGTAGTCCCGGAACTTGGGCAGACAACTGTCGTAAGCTCGCCGGCAATGGTTTATACGGACGTAGGAGCTATAGAAACCGAGTAGAGCTTCAGTACCGAGTCTTTTAATGTCAAATCCTCGGACTGAGAACCAGCACGGAAACTACGCGTGGGATTCCCGTCCGTTCATGGCTTTAAACTTGCAGAGCATTCTCCATGAAAACTAAGTTTTATTTCATTACTTGTTTAAAAAAAGAGTTTAGAGATTCTGAATAAAAAGGCAACACATCTAACATTTTTAGTTAAATTGTATTTTTTAAATTCCATTTTGATTAATTTATGTGCACTTTTACCCGTCCAGACTATACACACGTGTGTATATATACACTAAAATGTACCGGTTTTAAAAATTATAGAATTTAGAGGATATGTAGGCCTACCATCGTTTTCGTGGAAGGATGGTGGGAAAACATTTATTATAAAAATATTGCCTTCATTCACCAGTCCAGGATCCAACCTTTGATCTCCTCCATAGCCGTAAAATCAGACAAGACGACATTGAAACCTTTTTCCGCATGCCAACAAATGCTATTGATAGGGTGAATTATTTTACTATTACATCAACGAAGATGAAAATTAATATTTATATCAATTTTATTTAAAAAAAATAAAGATAATACACATAGCTTGCGTGTTGGGAAGATAAGATAACCCATTAAGGAAATAGTTCCCTCAGTGAATTCGTTCAGAATTGAAATTCGACATCTCTAGATAGATAGCGCGTGCCAACTGCAAGTCCATCTTGTTGGTTAATTTGTATTTTTAATCATAATACTGTAGTAATAAATAATACCACAATGATCATTTATGTCACCCCAAGCCAGTGGTAATATGGTTTTACGATAGCCTCCTCGGTTAGCAAGAAATTAAAAATTTCTGTTGGCCACACGGTTTTCTGGAACTATTCATCTATTCTGTTAAAGCTTATATTCTCTTGAACCCTTCACCTACAGCACACCCTTTGTCAAGTCAATGAGAAAGAGGTAAACACAACTACGAGACTTCTTATCTCAAGGTGAAGAGGAAAGCTCACTGCTAGTTCTCAAATATTTTTAAAAATATTTGTGAGTCTATCAAAAAATTACTGTATTTGTTAGCGGATGTATAAATCTAGAACCCTTTTTCCCCAAGCCTAGTCTCATATCTCCACAAATATGATAATAAAGTCGTTTAAAATTAATTAATGTTGGAGTTTAACATATTTTTTATAATAATAAAACTCAATCCCGGTTCAGTGGTGGTCTACTGAAGATGTTTATTTCTAAAGAGTTTCTTACTTTACTTCCACGAAAATGCGCGTACATTACCTCTAAAATGCTTCATTATTCATTAATACCCAATTAGAGGAACTATCATGAGCATAACATGAGCAGATAGAGAGGAGCAGGGATTAAAAAAACTCAAATATATAGGCTTGTTAAGGAAAAACAGCCCTAATGACATTGTTTTGACATGAACCTTATTTTGAATTAATGCATCGTAGAATTAAATATTGCGTTAGAGCTTAACATCTGCGCATCAATTTCTCACTTCCATAGGTGGCCCCCTTAATTCACTTGCAATAAACTGGGCTACAGGAAACAGGCAGGTCAAGGCTCGAGTCTCAACAAGGGGTATTGGGAATGTTTTAATAGTGTGATTTCTCTCTGTGGTTTCCCAATCTTCTCTTCCCACTTATTCGGGTTAATTTATTTTAAGCAATCTTCGTAGTCTCTACCCCTGAAATTAGTATATAAATAAAATAATAACTATTGCGTTAAACTTAATAATTACAAATGAAATTGCTGATGGTTGTTAGAAAGGAAAGATTACGTCACGTGTTCATACAAAACTCGTCTAGTTGAACCTATAATTACAGTACGTTGTAATGTTATTCAAATATCCTTATCTTTAGTGAACATATTTTAAATTATATGATAGCAAGCCTTGTATTTTATTGTGTAAGCTAACTTATATACAAAATAAAGTAATATATTTTGAGGCTCATAGCTAAATTTAAAAGAAATCCACAACAAAATTATTATTTGATACTCTCCCTTGATCGATGAATCATTTGAGTTTCTTCAATAAACTAAGTGAGATTTAATAGTTTGCAGTTGACCCCGTCCTTTAGCAAATTCAACTGCTTTTTTTTTCCTACGTGAAATCTCTAAACTTTGTAATTTTGCTTTAAATCGTCAAATTCAGATAATAACCCACATTCGACTATTAATAAGATACATACATATATATATATTTTCCTTTTGAAATGATAGAGACTTAAATCAAAATTATAGTCTATTCTAATAGCTCAAACCATTCCGCGTGTCCATACTTGTGTGAGTTTTATGTATTAAATGTGCTGTTACCGTTACCCACCCACATCATGTAAAATAAATGGTACGGCGCACCACACAGACTTTCTCTCTCTTTCTATAAACTCGTAAGATTTCTGAACGGAATAATGTACATTGTATCATCACCACTACACATAAGAACACGCATAAAATAATATACAATGATATAGAATCAATGAGAAAAGAGGCGCATCTTTGTCCACCTAAGAACATTTCAAACAGTTTAATGTCTTCCACAAGGGTCAA
>CABFWB010000006.1:409668-447530 GCA_902151455.1 Timema bartmani
ACTTTTTTCTGCAATAAAATATGTAAGAGTAAGTATTGCCAATTTTGACTTAAGATTACAAAACATGGAGTAAAGATTAACAAAACAGGTGTCTTGGAGAAACTGTCTAGCTCTCCCCGTTTCCGAGATAATCACAAAAGTTTGAGCTCAGAGACAAATGTATCTAACACAGCTATACTGGCTCCCTACCTGGCAGGAATTAACACTTGTCTATGAGCTCAAACTTGTGTGATTATCTCGGAAACGGGGAGAGCTAGACAGTTTCTCCAAGACACCTGTTTTGTTAATCTTTACTCCATGTTTTGTAATCTTAAGTAAAAATTGGCAATACTTACTCTTACATATTTTATTGCAGAAAAAAGTGTTATAACCTCGTCTTTTTTACATGATGTGGGTGGGTAACGATAACAGCACATTTAATTTATGAATGCTCAAGGTTTCAATAAGTAGTATACAAATATTTGTTTTAATACCCTAAGCAGTTTTCATAATATTTCACACAACAGTCGTTTTTAGCTCTATCTTAAGGGGTGTATACCGCCCTTATTATTCAAGATGGACACTAGGTTGCTGATGTGAATTATTCTATTTTCACCCAAGGAATAGCCTGCCAAAGTTTGATGCAATGTTTTAGATACACGTTGTATATAGGGTCTAAAAAGTTATACAGGACTCTTAGGGAGAGCCCGTGTTGTTGCGACTATGGATATAACTGTACTAGTCTTCTTCACTAACCATTTGACTAACCACATACAAATTAATTTAGTGATCGAACGTATTATTACTAAATAAATATTACTAGTTTGATAATGAATGCTAGAAGTAGTAGCTTTTAGCTATTACATTTCATGGTAAAGGCATATTAATAAATTGAAGCAAATAAATATATCAGTAGGAGTAAATTGATATTAATACACAAAAATCACACAAGTATGGACACGCGGAATGTTTTGAGCTATTAGAATATCATTTTGATATAAGTCTCGATCATTTCAAAAGGAAAGAAGACACAAACATTGTTCATGTATGTTAAACTGTTAAGTATACTTCATGCTGGACATTTAGATAAACGAAGAAACGAGCCATTTTACGTCTAAGAAAATAACAATAAAAAACCACGGATTATAGGTACTGTACCTTCATCTAGTATAAGATTTCTGAAACTTCCCTCTCCCTACTTCCTTTCACCCACCCACCCCTCTCTCGTGTTACAAGTTCCTCTCCTGATTCACTTTATATGAGTTCATTCGGTGTTACACGGGTGTAAGTTAACATGACAACTCGCTATACATAAAACGGTCGTAAAAACTTAATTTTACGAGTCGCATAACAGTGTTTCCATCTCTCTTATACTTGGGTTGTTTCTTGCTTTATTTCATTTCAGTCGATGGGGAGTTCTTATTTTGTTGGAGGGAAAATAACAAGCAGTTAGAATTTTTGTTTCACACAGTAGCCATTTTAATAAAAACGAAGCTTATGTTGATTATAAATATATTTACTGGGGGTTGAATCTAAACAAATTTTAAATTATATTTTAAATTTGACAGCTAAACATATAACTTTAATCCGCCCTACAGTAATATGTGTCATACATTGATATATTTTTAGAGAGAATGTATTTGACATATACATGTCTATTCACGCCATTCTCTTACGGGGTGGACAAGGAACTGTGTATATAGCTAAAAAAAACTCCATACTTAATACATCCTCACTAACTTTCTTCATACTTTACTATCCTTGCATACTCCCTTCGCTTCAACAACCTTCATACACAAAGTTATACATGATCTTAGATTCTTGAAACCCGCCTCGGTGGCGTAGTTGGCTAACACACTAGTCGTGTTGAGCTCAACTGCCCAGGACGGAGAGTTCGAGGTCCAAATCTTGGTCGGGTGAACTGGGGTTGATTTTTCCTTAATGGTTTTCCACTCTCCTTACACGAATTTGTAGGTTCGCTTCCTCTATATTCAACCTTCCCAATTCTTAATCGATTAGCGTAATTAGTATTTAAGCGTATAACACGAAGGGGTAGTAAGACGTGCTACTAAATAATAATAATAATAATTTATTCTTAAACTATTAATGTTTCTTTTTTTCACACATTCGTCTACAACATTTAGCCACGTCTTACATGGCCTACCCTTTTCTTTTGATCCACGCACTCTACCTTCATATATTTGCCTCGTCACTCGATCCACACTCATCCTCTCAACATGCCCAAATCAACGTAAGACCTATTGGATTACCTATCAAACCGCACTCTTTCAGCACCCATTGTAACTGACTCTGTCGATACGAGTATATAAAATTGTGTTACGCCAACATTATTTTATGAATGTGAAGTGTGGGTTTGCCAGGGGAAGCACAAGAGCAAGATGAATACGTTTGGGATGAGATATTTAAGAATGTCTTTAAAATGATTTAATTGTTTTTAAAATTAATTTCACAAATGCATTAGGTTTCTTTTTAATTATAAATAAATAATCATTTGATTGATATTATTTATGTGTTATTTTTCAAAATTCACTAAATCACACATATATAATATCCACTTGAAAATAAAATTTTCTTCATCGAATTATATTTAGCGAGTCCTACTGGGGCGAAAAATCGCCTAGGTCAACTTAATTTTTTGTACAAGTCACAGTATTCGTAGTAAAGACCAGCGTTAAGTTCAGACTTTAGTGATGTTGATACCACAAACACTTTTTAAGAGCTCGGAAGAACTGTGTCAATAGCATCCATACGTTTGCCAAATAACGTAAATGATATAATCTTAAAGATTACGGTCTCACTATTTAAAATTGGTAAAATGTGATAAAAATCTCTAAGTAAATATTTTTTATTTAAAAACAAAATTAAAATCGTATTGGGGGAACTTGAGAAATTTCTATCAAAAATAATTGTATTTTTCTTAATTTATAGTTTTCCCTTTGGAGATTTGAAATTGTTGGACACATCCACAATATTTAGGCCTAAGATTTCATTAAAATAATGATTAAATTTAGTTGGCTCGAGTTCCAGTAATCACTGTATAAGGTTATTGCTTAGTGTTTAAATTATAATCCTAGAAATAAATCTATATTTTCATATTATAAAAACAAAATTAATTATTTAATTTTGTTTCTATGAATCTTTTTAGTATAAGTTATCTATAAATTATACTGGGGTTCACTTGGGTTTCCTCAAGTATTTACCCGTAAAAATATACAATTATTTCAAAATTGTCGACCTCTGTGGTCTTGGGGTAAAGGGCTTGCCTCAGGACCAGATGTTCGTGGGTTCAAGGACAGCCGGTGTTGACGGAATTTTCTTTAGCGATGAAAATCTGTAGCACACCTTCCTTCGGAGGAGATGTAAAGCTGTCGGTCCCCTATCGATTGTGCCATGTAAAAGAACCCTTGAAAGTGTGTGAAAATACCTTTCAAGGCAAAATTGATAGGCCCTTTGGCTATTACTCATAGAAATTCTCCTGTGCTAATATAATTTGTTGGGTCAGAAAGTGCGCGTTAAATACCTCAAATAAATAAATAAAATACAATACATAAAATTGGGTAAATTTTTAAGTACTGTAGATCTTCATAACATAAGACGTAAAATAATAATAAAAATATTGTCCAGTAAATTGGCCACAATTACGGATAGGAGCTCGGATGGATTCTACGACGTTTTCAAAGAGACACACACGCTGTAAAGATACGCATACATCGTGAGATGTCCTGTTGGGGCTTATTTCCCCACATTAGTCTTTCACTGAGAAACTCGCAGTAAAACATAAAATACAATTTTTTGAAAGAGTTACCGATACTTCCTTGTGAAATAAATGAGGTCGGAATAAATTGTGAGGGCAAAATTGTTGACTACAAAGTCTAGTTTAATTATAGAAGTACTACAAAGTGGTACTAAGTTATTCTGGTAAGGCAGATGGAGGTTGTAAATAAGTTAAGTTGAAGCTTAGTATGTGTACGAATGTGAGGGAATATTTTTGTGCGCGCAGATGTGTGAAACTCAACTTTAATCACCTACCACGTGCAGACTATTTTATAAATCATGTTTTTTTATTTTTTTTAAATAGAACCAGCCAACCTGATGTTCTTTTTCAAAGTAGACAAATAAGCGCTACCCTTTAAATCCTTAAATATTTTAAATATAATAAACAAGTAAAATATTAACAAAACTACTTGTAGTTAATTTATCCAAGACATGATTGTGAAAGTCTTATTATATATATATATATATATATATATATATTGTGTTCACCAATAATAACCAATAATATGACATTACTATTAATGACTCTTTTAAGTTACCCATAAAAAACAGCTTAAGTTCCGGTTGATTATGTTTGTATGGATTACACAACCATATAATCTAAAATATGCCTTAGTCTAAAGTAGGCTAGGCATAGTTGGTACTATTTTAAACAGTCGGTCAGTCTATTTTTTTAGCACCACATCTTAACATCTGTTCAGGTTGCACGCATATGTACTAATTACGCTGATGAGTTAGGGGTGAGGAAGATTAAATTTAGATGAAGTGTACTCTCATTCGCATGGAGGGCGAGTGGGAAACCATTTAGAAAAACTACTCTCAGTTCACTGGACCAGGATTCGAACCCCAATTTCCCTGTCATCGTTAGTCTACCCTAACACGAGCGGACGCCTTAAGCCATGTGGCCACCGAAGAAGGTACGTTGATCCAGTTGGCCATAAGACTTAAAAATATGGTAGATATTGTATTCTGATCACTTTTTTACACATTTTATTTCTAATATTATTTTACATTTTTAAAATTAAATTTGTCATTTGTAAGCCGCTATTGTGCCTATTAATGATATTACTAGTCAAAGATAGTTTTAGACTTTGAAGGCTGTAATATTCATGCAAAGCAAAATTGTTTGTAACTATATAAATAATAGTTTACTTTTACCTTTCTTTTGGTCTTTACTATGAACTTACATATTGTATATAAGATAAGAAATATTATAGATTAAGCTAATGCCCAAAAGTTGCTATAAACTATCTTAATGTATTTATAGATAGGCTTGAAAACACTTTAATAAACACGATAATTGGTAAAATTTTGTTATGAGTATCAGAAATTTCAAATAATAGCTTAGAAGGATTATGGATTTTTTAATAAATCCCAGCTTCGTGACTTAATTAGCCTGTCGGCTATAAATTTTTGTGTTTGATATTCATTTTTGACAGATATTTACGCTACAGCATCCAAGACAGCAACAAAACTTTTTCTGAATTATTTATGGGTGTTTTAATGATTTCATTTATTTTCTACGTTTTGATACAGGTGAAATATCAAACAATTTATTTAGAAATATTAATCTAGTAGACAAATTGTAAGTTATATAATAATAGGATTTATAAAAACATAAATTTTAGTACTACTCGTTACAGTTGTTTGATTTTTATAGCAAGCTAATTGAGTAAAATTTGTATTTAAATTTTCTATGAAGCCTATAATAAAAACTTCTTTGTTTGTAGTTCAAAGCATGCAGTAGCCATTCATAGTTGATCGGTTAGTCGCGACATGTTAGCGCACGCCTAGTTTCGCCTGGAGGTTGGTGGTCCCGCCAAGAAGAGAAAGATGGAGAATGAGTGCTGCGTGCTTGCGACGATCCAAGATGTCGGACAACGCAACGCTTGGCGTCAACTCTCCGCTTCTGGGTCGTAAGTTTCAGATTTGGATCTAAATCGACATCTTCTTAGTACACTCCTTGCATTACAATACTTAGTTTTATTCAAGTATAAGTATTCTGATAATGTAGAGCCTGTGCGACTTGAGATAAACATGCAGAACACGAAGCAGTAATTTATAAAACGTGGATGCACCAGAATTTACAAATTATCACTCGCTTTTATCCTTAAAGTAATTCAAGATTTTTTGGTAAGTAATTTTTAACCTTTAGACCTACAGTGTATAATTGTTGTTATGAATACAATAAAAACCACAGTGAAATGAAACAAAACAGCAAAATTTAAACATATGATTATAATTAATTGCGATTAGAAACAAATTATAAAAAAATGCATTTTGTAGTTACAAAAGGTGTTTATTAATTCTTATGTAAACGTAAGGCATGGTAAAAAATATTAATGACATCTTAATAATATTTATTGTGGTTAGTAAATTTTCTCACATTAATACTTTATTATTTACTTTAGTGTAGTGTTTGTTGTATATTAAATAATATTTGTTGTTACGTAAAAATAATAATAGATTTGAATATTTTAGATTATGAAACTATAAGTTGTTACTAATAGGCTTTCCAAATATTATTTATGTTGTTTATTATATGGGGAGGTGTCATTTGATTTTACTATATTTTAATAGTATTTCCGAAATTATAATTAATATTTAACTCGCTGAACGTATAGAATTTCGCCCGCTATCATTTGCATGCTATCGTCAAATTTAAATAGATGAGATAAAAAGTAATTATAAAATTCTTTTAGCACATTCATACTACAAAGTAATCAATGATTTCAAGTATAACTACTAGGTAGGCCTAAGTTTTCCTCTTAAGAAGTATTGTTAATGAAATTTGTATGTTAATGATAATTTAAATACAATTTTAGGCCACAGCCACGTATAAAAAGTCATTGTTTTAAAATTTTAGAATTCCCTGGGGCCAACCTTAACCAATTGATAAATTTAAAATAATATTTTTTAGACATACATTTCGTTTACTCCTGGTCTGACCTTGGTATTATAGTCAGAAGGAAATAAGTAAATGATAATACTAGTATGACTTTCTTCCTTCCACAACCCTAATATAACTTGCATTTTTGGCTCAGAGCTGGGTGCACTAGGAAACGAGGGGTGTTTTACATCATATTTCCAGGAGATTGAAATCGCATTCACAATTTTTACGCGTGTCCTTAGGATAGTTAGCGAAAGTTGGAAACATCTCTAGGGGCAATACGATGGGTGGCACTTAAGAAAAATCACCTCGTAGCTTATCTCAGAACGTGTAGGTCTATATTTAAATAAAATGCTTCTCGAGGCAACATTCCATTAGTCGCCACTGATAAAAACCAGTATAAGGAACTTGATTTGTCTTAATCTACAACCGGTCAGTCAATTTAACTGCCTTTAAATAGATACAGATTTTGAAGAGTTTTACTATTGCAAATGATTCTTTATCCTATTTGTTTTTATTCGAGAGTAATTGAATTAATTTACATGAAACCCAAGAAAGAAATCATTAGTTTGGTTATGTATTATTAGTTTTATATATATATATATATATGATAGAGATAATATTAGAATTTGAATCTTGGTAGGGTGGCTTGAAGGTGGGTTTTCTTGAATGGTTTTCCACTCGTCCTCCATGCAAACGCGCCTACACTTAATCTAATATCCATAACAGATTAGCGTAGTTAGTTCACATGTGTACAGCCCCAAACGGGTAGTAAGACACGGTGGAAAATAAAATAAATAAAGAACCTGACTTTGACACAGTAAGCAAAAGTTTCATCTTTTTCTGGTATGGTTGTGGTTCTTTACTATCAACGTGGATATCATACCATTTCAAGACGATATTGGCTTATTTACTTTAAAACATTTATCTTTTCCTTTCAGGTTGAATATCTTAAATCACTCCTTTACAGATATATATATATATATATNTATTAGCGCTGTACAGATATATATATATATATCTGTAAAGGAGTTGGATATCAGGTTGAATATCTAAATATATTAATATATATATATATATATCTCTGTAAAGGAGTGATTTAAGATATTCAACCTGAGAGGAAAAGATAAATGTTTTAAAGTAAATAAGCCAACATCCTCTTGAAATGGTATGATATCCACGTTGGTAGTAAAGAACCTCATCTATACCAGAAAAAGATGGAACTTTTGCATACTGTGTCAAAGTCAGGTTCTTTATTTATTTTATTTTCCACCGTGTCTTACTACCCGTTTGGAGCTGTACACATGTGAACTAATTATGCTAATCTGTTATGGATACGGAGGATTGATTTATATTAAGTGTAGGCGCATTTGCATGGAGGACGAGTGGAAAACCATTAAAAAAACCCACATTCAAGCCACCCTACCAAGATTCAAATCCTGATATCTCTTCATCGGCAGTCTGGTATATTACAAGAGTGACGCCTTAGATCATTCGACCACCAAAGCAATTTTTGGACATGTCTCCTTCAATGACAGTCACAACCATGCTCAAATAGATAACTATGTTATACAAATAAGCAAACAAATCACCATAATGATGCAAGTTAATTTCTATTGCATTTACTTAGTATTGTCTACTGAGTTAATGGTTCCGGGCTTGATTTCTGATATGGTCAATAAAGGTAGCATTGGTAAAATTGGGTTTCCCTTTTCACACTCCTAGCTTAAAAAGGCTAAATAGCATCTAGCCTATTTATAAAAGAAACAGTTAGGTTAAAATTAATCGTAATTGATCTTGTTTATATTTATCGTAATTAGAATTTAAAATGTCATAAACCTTTTTTAATGTATGGAAAACATACTTATAAAATCTCATAATATGACCCATATAGTTGGCCTTTCTTCGTAGAATCCCCTGTAAAATGGTTCTTTTTCCATTGACTCTTCTTAGAACCTCATTAGTCACCGATCTGTCCACTTTATCTTTTCTATTCTTTTCCAGCACCATATCTTAAAGTTGATCACCATCTAAATAGTGATGTTTATTACTTAAAAAACTATATTTTGTATTTCAAAAAATCTAAAACTGTTTCAAAACGATTGTGCTTTGTAAGTATATAAAGACTAATTTTAAGTGTCCGCGCCTTGGACATCGTCCCTCTTTGTCTCTCGACTCCCTAAAGTACCTGCGCCTAGGTATTTTCACGCACTCTTTACGAGGTGATCTTCGTCATTTGATGGCCCATAAAATTGTGTCAAGATCTTTCTGTCTATCTCGATTTGCTTTATTTCTTCATCCTCAGTACCGCAATGATAAAACAAAAGTGAAAATGAGAAAGAGTGAGAAAAAATACTTTTTACTCAATTGCAACTATAAATTTTTTTACGACATAAACAATTCATCTCTTTTACCTCAACTAAAGTTTAAAAACTTGATCTGTAGGCTAATAGCTTCCTCCTAGTGTTTACATTTGTGCAGTTTATGAATATTTTATTGAAGTAAACTTGCTTTAGCCGCATCGTAACACTGATTTTTTATTGGTCAATCATTGTTTGATTGTTATTGTACAAGCCCATAAGTGGCGGTAGTTGGAAGTAGCCATTTGTAAATGGGGCAAAGGTAATGGCTTTTACTATACCATTGTTATTTAATTTGGTGTTTGATCTATAAATCAATATTGTTGAATTAGTTTAACGGCTGTACTGTCTACAAAAATACAGTAATGTCAACTTTAGCGTTAGCTATAATTGTTTCAATTTAAAAAGAAACAATAGCACAAACTATATGTACTTCACTAGTTACTCTAAACACACAAATGATACAGGCACATGATTTTAAAACCAAAAGTAAAATATTTACACTATACAGTAGAACCTTGCTATTATATATTTACTAGTTATAATACAATATAATTATTAGCCTCCCCTGGAATTTAATTATTGTCACCTAGACCAGGGGTTTCAAACTGGAGGCCCACGGTACCTATTTTTGCAGCCCATGAAGTTTCTTGAAAAGTAATCTACTATAGAAAAATTTATGTTTTTGGTAAACGGAAAGTTTTTTGACTTGAGAGAAAAATATCCATGAAATCCTCAACTAATGTTCAGTCAGTAATAAATTTAACTGAGCTCTATTTTTCTAATAACTCGTGTATCCGCGGGAGTCCTGTTTCCTTCCACTCTTCTAGCCGATTATGATGTGGCCCACCACTAAACTCATGGATTAAATTGTGGCCCTCGAGCACTTTTATGTTGTAAGCCCCCGACTTAGACTTTTAGTCAACTAATCTAACTACCTATTCACAGACATTAGAACTACGTAAAACATGTTTAGGCTCGACTTAAAAAACAAGATGAATCATCGACGGGAAAATAAATTGTACGGGACTCCGCACGGACTTTCTCACTCTATTGTTTAGAAATGGAGATATTTACTCAAAACTCCTAATATATGTGAAACGAAATAATATACACTAGCAAGTCCAAGCATAAATTACTTGTGTAAAACTTTTTTTAGTCCCGATTTTAAATTTTGTAATTTTATTTTTAAAGAATTAATGTCCTCATTTGTATGTTTGGACCAATAAAAACATCGATATTGGGTCCACAAGGGTCGACACTTCGTATTAAAATTTCTACTTCCGATTAACATTTTCGACGTTTTATTAAGTGCTGCACATCTTCAGGTCATCGCATTGCTATTGAATTCCTCATTTATAAATTTTGACAAATAAAAATGTAAATATTGACTATTGAGTCTAAAATGGAGATAGATCATTGTTGTACTAACATTTCTGCTAGGAGGCTTAAGGAAAAATAACATAATATTTTTGAGAGACTTACTTATATTTAATTACTCTGTGGCATTGGATAATTATTGCGTTTAAACTTAATTAGTATTTCTACAACTAGAGCCTACAAAACTGTGTTATTTTTGTGAATATCTCAGAAACTGTTAGTTTTATAAAAATATATTTCAAATAAAAGTGTTTTTGTTTTTAATAGTAACTTACTACAATTTTGCAATGATAAGTCATTTAGTATCTCAAATAGTTACGAAGATACGGAAATTTCCGCTTCTGTAAAGTGATATAAATTTTAATCAAAATCGATAGAGCCGATTTTCAGAAAATCGATTTTTTCTCTTTTCGTTTTTTATTAATCTATTCTTAATTTTAGGGTTAAACAGACACATAGACAGACGGCATTGTAAAAACAACTTTTTAGGGTTCGGGGGGTCATGAGACGTTGACATCCATCAACATGTCAGGCTAGATTTTTTTTTTTACGGTCGCAATAACTTTACCTTTAGTGTTCGAAAAGTTTAAAAAATATATGTATTTGGGTATAGCTTGAAGGTTATTGGTTTTATAAAAATATGTTTCGAATAAAAGATTTGTATTATAGATAGATCTATATATTTGCAATGATAAGTAATTTTATATTTCAAATAGTTTCGGAGACATGATAAGAAATGTGAATTTACGCATCAGATCGGAGCCCTTAAAGTAATTTTGCCGAAATATTTAGAGTAGCCATCTTGTTTGAAATATTTATAAATGTTTTGAAATGAAATTTAATCAAAATCGTTATAGCTGATTTTGAGAAAATTTACTTTTTCTCTTTTAGCCCTTCAGTAAACTACCCTTAATTTTAGGGTTAGATATCAAATTCCAAAAGCCCCTCGGGGCAACCCTATGAAAACCCTAGATACCAAATTTTAGCACGAACGGTAAAATAGTTTAGGCTCTAGTTGGAGGAACAGACAGACGGAAATTCAAAAACCACTTATTCTGATTCAGGATTTCATGAAACGTCGAGATTCAGCAAAATTTCGAGTTCGATTATTTAGACGATCACAATACTTTCTCTACATGTGAGATAGCGAGAAAGTAAAAATATCCACTGCGTCTTAATACTTGTTCGGGCTATCCACATAATCACGTTAATGAAGTAGGTATTAAGTATGTAGAATGT
This sequence comes from Timema bartmani, assembly GCA_902151455.1. Taxonomy (NCBI): domain Eukaryota; kingdom Metazoa; phylum Arthropoda; class Insecta; order Phasmatodea; family Timematidae; genus Timema; species Timema bartmani. The sequence continues at coordinate 421,312 of CABFWB010000006.1, forward strand.
ATAGTAAATATTCTCAGTTTATCCAACCGAGATTCGAACCCTATCTTGCCATAGTTTGAAACTAAGTATATTGCGATAGTGACGCCTTAGATCAGTGTTCTTACAATATTGTGTACGTGTTAAGTCTACTCGAACGATTTCAGTGAGTACACGATGCACCGATGAGTGTTATTAATCATAAACTATTTTGATAGTAGGTCTGATCAATAAACCAACGCAGTTTTTGACACGTGATGACATGTAGACCTACTTTTATAAGCCTTTTCTTTCCCTCTTATCAAAGCTTTTTATGGCTTACCATTTTCGCATTATTAATATTTTGAGCGACCGTTTTTACTATACAACATTACCGGTTTTTGATTTATTTTTTTAATGAAGAGCTGGAAGGAGTTTGTTAGCTAGGCAGGGCATTGCCCCTAAAGGGTTACACGACTGGGGAATGTGTTGGGAAACATTTCTTTAGACCATGCTGACCACCGAGGTGGTGATGGAAAATCAAAAATATAGTTTTAGCACTTCGTCTTACTACCCATTCGGGCTATACGCCGATGAAAAGTACTAAATACAGGGTTTAAATTTTATTTTAAAACTAATATTTGGTATAGGCCTCTAATTAATTTTTGTTCATGAGATTTAAAACTAATATCAACCAGGAGAGAATGTTATATCTGACCTATTGTAAAAGTATTAAAAAGGTGATTTTTTAGTGTAGCCACATTTTGCCTGGGGAAGAGATAAAAGCGTTGTTAGACGATAAAATACTCCACAGTGTTTCCCAATGAGAATGAACCCCGGACATTCAAGTCACATTCGGATATGCTAGCGTCACGACTAAATCCTCGTGCTTTAAAACGAGGAAAACTTTCGTTCAGTGACCCACGCTCTTTGGGAACATAAGAGTAAGATGAAATAAAAGAAGTAGGGGTAGTTATAGAATTCTTAATTCCCAGATATTATTCTACGTAGGGTGCAAAGGCCCCCAGAGCCCACAAGTGCGGGCTATGTACCTAGAAACAGTGGGAAGCTTTTAGTGCTCTGTGGGGGTCAGAGTGTTGAAGGGGGAAAGAAGACATAGCCCCTTCCTTTTAACCCACTCACCAACAGTACTTCCATCTTCATCAGTGGCCTCAATGACTCGTGAATTACAGCAAGTCGAGAGAAGTAACCGGGGTGGAAGGAGGGGGAGGGTAGTTACCCCCTGGAAATAGGGACGATACGCAGCTCTTGTGTTTCTCTCTTGGAAAGTAGGGAAAAAAAGAATTGCTACTCGTAAAGATCCATAGCTTAGAAATAAAAGCCCCTCTCCTTATTTTTCTATTTCATGTAATTTAACCCTTTGATGCTAAAGAATCACCATAAACAAGAATGTTCACGAGGTTGGATTATCTGTGGCAAAAGTAATGGAGGAACACAAATGTGTGGATTTTTTTTTACTGGTGCTAGAAATGGTAATCATATTAATATAATTTTTTTAAACCGAATCCATAGGCACGGATTAAGATGTCAATCCTGTCTTGTTTTGCCTACCAGTAATCAAAAGGTTGGGGTTTGAATTCCAGTCCTACTTCGTCGTTTTTCTTTCCTACTCCTACCTTTAGAGTATATGATAAATTCTCAGATTTCCTGGACGAGTAGTAAGACGTGGAACACGTTTTACAAAAAAAAAAGTATACATCTAATTTGTTAAGAGTGTATCCCAAAAAACCAACCAAAGGACGTTAAATATTAATTTTTTTCCCAAAGATTGGGCACGTCTAAAATTAAAACTCTTTTAACTAATTTATGTTTTGAAAGCAGAATCATTTTCGTTTCATTTAAACTCAATCTAAAATGTTATGATTCAAAACAAAATTGGACTTACTATTTTTATATAAATAAACAGCGGCCTACTTATTGAAAAGTTAAGCAACAACATTTTAAAATAATAAATTCAGCTGTAAAATGATATTCTTTCTTTCCAAAGATCCTTACTTGTAACATCTCATAAGAGGATCCATCAAATTAATCGAAACGAAAATTATATTGAACAAATTTAGGTACATTTCAAAATTCATTTTAATATAGTTACACATAAAACACCTTTGCTTTCAACGATAATAGTTCAAATTTTATATTTTATTTTGCTTTAATTACAAATAATTATTTTAGATATTGTTAGTATTATTTAAAATCGTTATGGATGTTATCGTTATTTTCACATCAAATTCTTTAGGTAAGAATATCACTAACAATGTTTTTAAAAGTAGATATAATTGATAAAGTTTAGACTTAGTTTCTTTAGCATTTCTATTTAATTGCGAATAAACACAATCTCTATTTATGTATCATATGTAATGTTTATTTTACAAAAGCAAAAAACATGTGGTTCTTTGAGTCGTGTAATACTATACGTTTCCTACTTTATTGCTATAATATAATAAAAGTACGTTATACTCTTAGTAATTACATAAATATATTATCAAATAATCAAGAAGTTTGATCTCATTAGTAGTTGTTTTTACACATCATAAATATGCCGCAGGATTTTAAAATATTTAAAAGCTATTCTTAAAATAGTTTCAAGGTACTCTGTTCTGGTAAAGGGTAGTTGAGTGCACCTTATATTATCATCATCAGAGTTTACATTTATCCTAAACTATAAGTAGGCTACTATAGATTATTTAAAATATGGATGGCTCCTTTAATCCTCAAGTCCCTCGAACTTTTAAAAAGAGTCTAGAGAGTTTTAAATAAATAATTAAGATTTTTAATCAAAACATTTTTCACAAATTATTGTGGAAAGGACATTTAGCGTGAATGGAAGAATCTATAACAGTGTTGAGGGTATTTATTGATTGGTAAACCCAATGGGCAAAGGCCATTGGGAATACCTAGAGGCAGATGGGAGGATAAAATTAGAATTGACCTGGAAGAGTTAGGGTGTAATAAGGTGGCCTACTTTTGTAAGTGTGGCAATTAACTTTCGAGTTTCTAATAACATAGTCACAAGTAAGTAAGTAATCAAATTAATTTTTATAGCTTTTATGGTATTTACTAGTGGTTTAGAATTAAAAAATATATAGGCCTATAGGAGGTTTTAGTGGCAGGTCCCACTTTTAAATATGTCATGTTATCGACTTAATAACTAAATAGTTACATAAATATGTGTAAATGAGGGGTTGATAATGGAGGAAATACCTACCATCCCATCAAGTTCTGAAAGTGTCCTCCTCCTCTTCAAGACATGTTTGCACATATTTCACCGTGTTTTCTGATACACGCTTCAACATGCCTGCTTTGATATTGTTTATTTCGGTCATGATATTTTCCCGGAGATCCAGAATAGTTGTGGTCTGTTTATGAAGACCATCCCCTTAGGATGGCCCCACAAAAAGTAATCCGCTGACGTCAAGACTGGCACCTGGGGGGCTACAGGTTTTTGGAGGTATCACGGTTTATGTGGAAGCTGTTGATAAGCGCCTTGGACTCAATGGAGGTGTGGCATGTGGCACCATCTTGATGGAAGTACCCCTGTGTAAGCTTGATGTCATCTAGTTGATCCACGAAGGCCATGGAAATGTCCTTACATGTATCAGTGTTCATAGTCCCTTCAAAGAAAATTGATCCAATGACTTGACTCTCTCGGCTGTAAGTGCACACCACGCCCAACTTTAGCGAGTGAAGCAGTGTCTCGTGGATCCCTGGAGTTTTTTATGACACCCAAATTCTTGTGTATTGGGAATTCACATATCCTGATAAATGAAATCAAGCTTCATCTGTAAACCACATCATCATCATCAATATTCCAAGGTTTATTTCCACGAAGTTGAGGAACCAATTGCAATAACTTACCTTCATGCTTGATATGGTCGGATTCCATAAACTGCTGTACAGCTGTTAATCTGTACGGCCTGATTTTTGCCTGTTTAGTTAGCTCTTTGAGACGATGGGCCAGTTTCATAGTCAGATTTAGTACGCCTCAAGTGCGGCGCTATACTAAATACAAGACGTCACCTACCTAAAATTGAATGGAATGGGTCAGTTTCATATGAGAAACTGGCCCATTCCATTTTGGTCTAGGTAGGTGTCGTCCTGTATTTAGTATCGACTCGCACTTTAGGCGTACTAAATCTGACTATGAAACTGGCCCATAGTCAGAAATAAGTTGATATCTTGTGAAAATTGGCCTAGTGATTTCTGGGGGGAATGAAGAAATCACTCACGAACATCTTCTGCACACTGAAGAACTTTTGTAACGAAAAAAAGTTTAAATTTTGTGCGCAGTTTGAATGGACTTGACATTTAACCACCTTCACGCCCACAAAGTTATAACCAATTAAAATGTGGGACTCCCCACTGAAACATTCTGTAGAATAAACCTAACTACCAGACTACAGACAGATAAAATGTGAATTCACAATAGAGGAAGGACCAAATATCTCATTTTAACTACGAACCAGACCAACATCTTAGCTAAGGGCCAGTTTCATAGGTAAGCTAAAATGTTCGATTCCAGGCATGGATGAAAGATCAGTAACTTACTTGGTTAAATGTGAGCTTACCCCTTTCAAAGTGGTGAATTAACAGCTTGAGGGCTGAGTGTTATATCTGTTATAGATTATAAGTTGGTTTATAAGTCGTGTGCTGATATTATAATCAGTTGGTTCAGAAAGTGCACGTTAGATACATTCAAAAACTACTTGTTTTCTATGGCAACTTAGTAATTAATGTTAAAAAATGGTCAAGATTGAGGATTTTTTTTTCAGCACCACGTCTTACTACCCGTTAGGGCTATACACTTATGTACGAATTACACTAATGATTTTAGGGACTAGGAAACTTCCATTTCAAGGAAGTGTACCTGAATTTGAATGGAGGGAGAGTGGGAAACAATTTTTGACAAATTGCCCTCAATACACCCAACCGAGATTCAAACCTCAATCTCCCCGTCATCGACAATATAGTCTACTGCGAGAGAAACGCGTTAGACCTTGCAGCCACCAAAGCGGGTAAGAGTGAAAACAGAAAATCATATCAATGTGAGTAAATTGTTCTCATATTTATCATATTATTATTTTAAAGGTTTATATTTTAGAATAGCAGGTAAAATAAAGATTCGGATCCGATATTTGGATTTGAGAAAAAGTGAATTCGACACATCTCTAATTCAAACAATTCAATTTGTAATTGGATTTTATAATATTCATTTCCTGGACACGGGTTCATTTCAGCACATTAATTACAAGCTAACCTAGATTAAACAGTAAACTTGATGATAAACAATAAGCTTAAAGTGGGATGGGAGTGAATAGGAGCTATAAAATTTTATTTATTTAATCCACATATGCATATTTTTAAATATAGATAGTGTGCATACTTGATAGCACTATTCTAGGGCTTGTGATATTATAGATATTATATTTGTTTTTGTGCATAGAGCTGCTGGAAATAAAAAGTCTATTACAACAACCAAGAGCCAATTGCAGGAACGTTTGGACGGGAAATTAGATACACGACTAAGCTCGAACCAGAAAACGTAAGGAAATTAGGTTTCCTGCATTTTTCATTTGAAAGTTGGGCCAACTTAGTTTATTTTAATTTTAAAATAACTAATTATCATTTTTGTTATATATTTTTTAAATGTGGCTAAACAGTTTTACTGGTCTCAATTCCCCTGGGTTTTTTAAAGCGAAATAAAGAAAACCTCACCACAATACTATGCCTGGCAGAGTTGTATTACCTACATAAGTTGGACGCTATCCATGGGGTGAAACCATGCTCTTAGATTGTCTGATTCATTGTTTCTTTTTAAATTAATTAATATAATTTCCCTGTGTAAGCTAATAAGACACAAAGTACATAGACATTGTGAAGACACAGTGGAAAATAATTCAATGAGTTGTTGAGGGCAGACTGAATGAACACTCCACAACGCAAATAATGTGAGAAAGCTTATAGCAATGCTGTTGTCGTTTAATTTTGTAATAAAATAGTGTGATACCGTCTGTGTGCTTAGAAAGTGGACAAGAAGTAGTTCAATAAAACAAAACATTGTAAACACAAAAATTGCCCCCTTTTATTTCAGTAATATGTAAGGGGAGCTACCTAAGGGCCTGTAAATATATTGTTCAACCCGCACACTGTATGGTGCAAGCTCATAAGAAGGCTATTCCAACCGAGCGGCCGCCACCATTATCAATGATAGTGCCAACACTCACAGATAGCAAGTGTCATGCTGTCAGCACAGTGAGTCTTCAGGCCATTATTCTCAGTTTTATAAACCGCAGCTGTTAGTTCTTCATTCAAGTAGCTACTCCTATGTCTTCACGAGGTTGAGTTCGACTCCGTTCCAGACCCACTTGTTTATTGATAAATTTTGAAAGGGCTGAGGATTGAACCCAAGACCTCTGTATCTGTAGCCTGGAACTCTGATCACTAGACCAATGAGTCAGTCAATCTCATACTGTCACTTAAATTATGTAATAGTCTACTTGTATACTGTTTCACCCTATGGCCACGGTACTTTCTAACAAAATGTAAACGGTATGTGCTTATTTGGCTGTTCTAGGTTTTGTGTAAATAAAGTATTGACATAGCCCCATGTTTAGAATAAAATGTACGTTAAATATATAAAATGAAAAAACTATGTATTAATGGACACAAATTTTACTACTCGCATGTAAATAATAATTTAGAGTATTTTAAATTAAATAATAAACATCAATATTCATTTGAAACATAGGCGTATTCAAAACATTTATGAATATATATTTATCATCACCATATTAATTACTCAAAGCTAGAATTACCAGCAAAATATCTTTCAACCCAAACCATTTTCAGATAAATATTTGCAAAATAATATTGTTGGGACTGTTTCTTCATTGTAGTTTAAGAAGCAAGAGGGGTGTTCACTAATACTTCAGGGCCAATATAGCTGTGGTCCTGTGACGTCACCTTGGTAACAAGGAACCAGTCGCTGTCACGTGAGCAAGCACGGTCTACTCATGTATACGGTAAAGGAAAGTAAACACCAATAGTTATAGCCTTTCTGGGTTATTTAGTAGAATTGCATGGTTGGTTATCAACTTAAGAGCAACATATACTTTAAGGGAAATTCCACACTGCTGTATTTCTAATATCAGTTCTAAAGCAAAAAAAAATACCACTAAAATTATCCTAAATCGTCTTAAAATTTTCTTTGGTGACCCTTTTACAAATGAAGATTTGTCAGGGTATTGCTAGATATATACCTCTAACCATTTACTTTGATCTCAGAACTATAACATTTCGCTTGAAATATATTTATATACATTAGATAATCTCATATTTTCGCTCAAAAAATGAAGCATGTAGTGTGTGTGGTTTCACTAGCCATCAGGCACAAGTAGACAAATGGAAATAAGGACAATATCAATTTCCTGACGGTAACAAAAGCTATTAAAACTACTTTATATATTAATACGTCAAGTCATGTGATCTTTAACCTTCACTTAAAAATAAAGCAAAATGTTATTAATGTTGATACGAAAATATTTTGTTTGTATTTCCTAAAACGTTATCCTTACCGAGTTCAGACTGTAGATATACAAACTTCATTTTCTAAGTACACGCACTACAATGGGAGCTAATGGATGGATGCACACAATATATTTCAATATAAACGTATATTTTTCAGTTCAAACATTTAAACTAAGTATTTATATTGTACCAGGCACCAATAAATAATATAAGAAATTTATTTCCAATAGTCTTACATTTATACTTTTAGAAGTTACAATCCTTAAAATTTTCATCAAAATGCACCCAGTAATGCAATAAAATACCCGTCACTAATTTATTTTAAAGTCGATTTTTAACTTATTTTTACTGGGCTAGTGGGCTAAAATCAGTTCGTGACGTCGGCACTAGGCTACTAAATAAAATAACAATAGATATTATGATTATTCCATCACATCAATTTAAAATAAGGCTAAAAATGTGGCAACGAGACTATTAAGTATTATTATTATTAGCACCGCGTTTTACTACCCGTTCGGGTTATACGCACTTACGCTAATGTGTAATGGTAGGGTGATTGTGAGATGAAATGGAGGACCTACAGCTTAACATGGAATCCGAACCACGGTGGAGGCCTGGCATTCCTCACATTCACAAGTTGTGATTAATACACATCTTGTCAGAGGTGAAGGAAGGGTTTGGCAATCAGATAAATCTGTGCCGTGACCGAGGATTGAACCCCGGACCCTCAGCACAGAAGTCTGACACCTTACCCCTAGACCACCAGGTTACCATTACACTTATGTAAGCTGCTAAATTACTATGTTATTATTATTATTATTATTATTATTATTATTATTATTATTATTATTATTATTAGTACCGCATCTTAGTACCCGTTAGAGATATACGCACTTAAGCTAATGTGTAATGGTAGGGTGAATTTGAGATGAAATGGAGGACCTACAGTTTAACGTGGGATCCGAACCACGGTGGAAGCCTGGCATTCCTCACATTCACAAATTGTGATTAATACACGTCTTGTCAGAGGTGAAGGAAGAGGTTTGGCAATCAGATTAATCTGTGTCGGGACTGAGGATTGAACCCCGGATCCCCAGCACAGAAATCCGACACCTTACCCCTAGACCGCCAGGTCACCTATCTTACCTATCTGTTTTGGATATAGGCCCTATGTATATAATATTTTTTTAGCATTGCATCTTACTAGCCATTCGGGTTTTACGGTTATGTGGTCTACTAATTAAGTTAATAGCGTTAGGGATTAGGAAGATTATAGTTAGAGGAAATGTACCCACATTTGCGTCGAAGGAGAGCGGAAAACTATTTTGTAAAACCACCCAGAGTTCACCCTACTGGGATTCGAACCTCAATCTCCCCTTCATCGGCATTCTAGTATACCACGAAAGTAGCGCCTTAGACCTCAACTCCCCGAAACAGGTATATTTTGTTTTGGTTGTAAAGAATTAATCTTATTATTAATATATAAAGAATATATATTGAAATAAGGTATGTATAGACTTAAATTTTGTATAATTTTGTACGTGTTTGTTTCCATATTTTAGTAAAAGTAGGGCTAATGGTGAATTTATTGTTTTTTTCTTAAATAATGTTTACTTGTTCATTTTGGTTTTTCTCACTATTTAATTAAATTTGGTCCTTAAACGGGACTGCATTGAATTTATAAAGTTGCTATGATACCAAAGTGACGTCAATATATATCTACTTTGTACACTAGCTTAAATTTAAACCATAAGTTGTTTTTGTTATGTTTTTATTTTACATAGTGATTTGGCTGCACTCTAGTAAACTTGTGCTTAGTTAATTAGGAAGTACATTATGCTGCCCTCTCCTAGACGTGTGACGAAACACATTTAACTTCGAAATAAGAATTAAGTGAGGCCCTTTGTATATTTAGAGCATACTTTTTAAGAAAGTTGTTCATTTGAGAAATGTCTGAATAGAGTCAATTCCGAGTGGATACAAGTAATAATTTTGTGGGTACTATGCAGATAATTTTAGTTGATACAAAGCAAACTTTTTAATAACGTTGTTCATTTTAGAAATGTCTGAATGGAGTCGAATCAAAGTAGGCACAATACATAATTTTGGGGGTATAATTCAGGTGGATATAAAGCAGACTTTTGATAAAGGTTTTTATTTGATAAATGCTTGAATGGAGCAGCATCAATGGTCACATTGTCTGAGGCGTCACTCTGACGATAGTGGATTGCTGCTGATGGTGGGTTCGGGGTTTCGGGTCACGGTAAAGAACACGGGGTAGGGGGGATTTTTTCCTGAATAATTTTACACTCTCTCTCTACGCAAATTTATATATATTTCCTTAAAAATTCTACTTTTATAATCCCTACTACTTTAGCGTAAATATGCAGAGTGCCCAAACGGATAGTAAGTAACTTTATGACGCGGTACAAAAAAAAGTCATTGTGTCACTACTAACTAATGTAAAGAGTCTCTTAAAACTTGACCACAGACAAGGGAAACTATATTAGACTAATTATAAATTAGTCATGGTTTTAATTTCGTGCTAGTAAGTAGTAAGAATAATATAGTTTTCAAGGTGCGATTTTCATCGTAAAGCATTCCCCAAACGCTCTGTAGAATGACTCATAGAATAAAGTAATCTTACTAATTCCTCTTAATGGTATTCTTTCAAGAACTTAATAAGTGTACAACGACAGTGAAACTAACTTAGATATGATCTTCAGTGTGAAAATATAATTACAATAAGTAACAAGCACACATAACAACAAACTTAGTTAATTTCGCTTGCACTGGAGAAAAAGTGCAAAATATTATCTAACGATCTCTGTAACATTGTTAACAACTGTAGTTTCCGGTTTTGTAGCATAACCACCAGCGTTTCAAGAGCGTTAAAGCTATGGTAATGTACTGTGCATTCTTATTTTAGTTTTAATAAGTAAAGGAAAATTAAAAACAAGGAATTGTGCATTCCTGGCATCCATTATCACTTCCAAAAAATCATGTCTGGTTTTACTATTCATTTTTTTGTTTTCTTCATTTATAAGTGTTGTCCTGGTTTAGTCAAAGCCTGTTGTTGCACATCCATTTATTATTTTCTGTAACACAATATTTTAATTTTCTCATAGAAAGAATGTATTATAATCATAAAAATATTCTAATTTACACATTGTATGTGCCTTGGAGCTCAAAAAGAGGGTATCGATGCTATATAGTCATACCTCGAGGTGAAATTGATATTTTAGCTCTAGATCTAAAGTTAAGAGTAGATTAGTCCTAATAATAAATGATGTTTTAGAATTTCAAATTTTTCGTAAATTAAATTAGCTATTTTGATAATGAGCAATTTTATTAGTTTTCAGGAGTAAACCCATTTTAAGGGCAGTTGTGACTTTATTTTTGTAAATTTGAAATTTTCCTAAAATTTCTTTTACGATTTTATTCAAAATGGGTGCATAAAGACTTTGATAAATATCACCTTATAAATGTTTTTCGGTGAAAAATGCATCTACTAATAGTTTACTCACTATTCATTTTAGAAAATTTTATTTTAAAAAAGGCTTTAAAATGCATATCTGATAATTAACAAAATCATAAGTTTCTTTTTCTAAGGAAAACATATTTAAGGGTAGCTAAACTAAAAATGTATTTTTGAATTATTTCTATCAAAAATATAATTGTATATAAATGAGAAAGAAATTACGATTTTGCTGCACCAAATTATTTTTAATTATTATGCTCTGCAATAAAGTTAATCAAAATATAATTTTAGGGCCGTGGATAGGGAGTTAAACTTAGAGAAATTGAACCCACATTAACGTGGGAAGAGGGTGGTAAAATCATAATGATAAATAACTTATAATACAAAAAAGCATCCCCAAGGACTTAGGTAGATAAATGTGTTTAAAAATTATAATGAGTCCCAGTTAATTTTGAAATGCGATTAGTCTATGTTCGACTACTTATATTAGTTAGGTACTAGCGCTTTCTCTTCTTAACTATTAGTCCATAGTTTGATTCCGGGTGAAATGTAAACATTTCCATTTATGACATTCATAGGTGTTTCCTTTCACTGTGTTGAATCGATGGTGGTAAACTTACTTTTGAGTATATTCTAAAATAAAGTTATTAGAGAGTCACATGATGATATAATAAGTTGAAAAGTCACCATAGGTTACTTTAAATTACTCAAATCTCTACCCCAAAATGTAATAGTTTACATTAGTTCTGTAGATTAATATTAACTAGACAACCTATTCCATTTAATGTGGTGTTAAAGGGGACATGAGTTATGGTCTGTATTTTTACCGTTTTTTATAACAAATTACTCTTTTTTTTAATAAATTAAATATGGCTTCAATAGATGCATTTAGTTTAATTTTCTACACATAATAATATCAAAAGTTTTTAAATATCTGTAAAAAGCATCTCAGAATTCAAACAACACACTTTATATTTATTTAAAAAATAAAAAGCTTTATTAAAATAGCACCATGCCCATGACAAACATTCAATAAATTAGTTTACTATACGAGTGAAATAAATATAAACGTATCCACCAAAGCAATATTCTATTTATTTTGGCCAAACAATTATTTTGAATAAAATTTGGCAAAAAATATTGGCCTTAACTTACGTTCCTTTCCACCCCACCTTAACCGTTTTCTATCTAAAAATACATACCTACACTATAGCACTAATAACTCTAAAGTTAATTGCCGCACTTACAAAAGTAAACCACCTATCCATATCTTGAACTAGTTATATCCAGTCCACCTCATTACATCCTATCTCTTTTAGGTCTATTTTTATGTTATCCTCCCATCTGCGTCTAGGTCATCCCAATGAAGAAAAATCCATATTGAACGAAACTAAATGGGAACTGTGTGTAGCAGAGTATACAGCCCCAAGAAACGATAGCGTCCTTACCACCTTAGAACCAACCCCCTTCCTTCTTTTCACCCTTTTAAACGATACGATCACACTCAGCCCTTTGCCAAGTAAATGGAAAACTTAGTAGCGACTAAAGCACTGCAATCAAAATCCTGAACGGTCCTCTTCGACGTCTCTTAACGTTCTCCCTATTTTTTTTTTCTTTTAACCTCTCTTATTTTCTGTCCATATCCCTCGTTCTACTTTCTTTCTTTCTTTCTTTCTTTCTTAACTGAAGTTTGTTTTTATTCTCTTTTTTTTCTAAGCGAAACTAGTAGAAAAAGTTTTGGGAATAGTCCAAAACTTGTCTCTTGACGTATTCCCCTCTAACCCCTCCTCCTCTCCCCTATTTTATTCTTCTTCTTCAGGATTTCAGCCTCGTCTTCTTGGAATCGCCCTGACGTACTTCTAGGAAGGGTTTAAGTTGATCCCCTAAGGCTCGTCTCATGCCATCTTTCTTTCAAGCTGGAAAGCATTAAAGGTAGAGCCACTTTCATCCTACCATACTCTTTCAGGTGAGATACCCATGTGCATAGTTTGGGCTTGATAGATTTTTTATTCACCATGTCCTTAAAATGGATGAAACTATTGAAAGTGAATTATTGTAAATTAAAAACTAAATAAAAACTATACTCACCCTAGTTTATGAACTACGATCCTACCAGACAAATCTGCTAGGAAATATATCTTATAACATAGGCCTAATAATTTTGGAAAAAAAGATTTAGAATGCTTACGACTAATACTGTCTGGTTTTTGGGTGACAGCAAGTTTGGTGTTAGATTCCAAATCGGGTGTGGTGAGAGATTTTTTAATGGTTTTACACTCCCCCGTCTAGCAAATTCGGGGTAATTTCCTCTAAAAATTGGGGGCCGAAACACAAATAATGGTTATTAGCACCTAAGATGGCTGAGAAATGAAAATATTCTGTCTTTTCTTTCCAACAATTTCGACCCCAACAGTATCTAAAATCAACAAGGACTCTTAAATGGGAGTTGGTACCTTTTAATTTCTTATATCAAGAGAAAGTATTATAGTCTTGAAAATTTTCTCTTTCGATCTTATGAAGAATCTTCATGTTTAATATGTGTCCGAACCAAAAAAAAAAAAGTGGATTTTTCCATTCTTTCTGTCCTTATGTCTGTCTGTCTGTTTGTCCCTGGCCACAGATCTGAAATGGTATGATGGATTTTGTTAAAACTAGATAATTAGTTGTTATAAAGAAGATTTTGATTTTGATCCTAGTTCTAAAATTAATCATAGTTAATTGATGAGTGATTTTTTTTTAATTTCTAAATATTTCTAATATAAGTCTTCCGATTTTGTTTTTTAAATTGAAATATAGGGAGTGTTTTACATGGCAAATGATACTGTGTACTTGTTTTTGGGTAAAGATATTTTAAGGGTCGGCCCCCTACATAACTTACTGATAACAGATTTATTTTTCAGTTTGACTATTTAAAGAAATATCCATGAAGATTTGGTATAAAATGGGTCTATGTTTGGTTTTTTACATTATAAATAGCCTATATACGTTTTTTTTAAATTTAATTTAACAGAAGTTTACGGATGACTGATTTATGAAAAAGTTGATGTTTTGAAAATAACTTCAAAAAGTGTGTTCAAATTTGTATATGGAGACTATTTTGCATGGTAAAAAATAAGGTCTATTAATTTTTATAAAATAAATTAATTTATCGGTATTTCACTTTAGACAATCCTTTAGAAAATTTTGAAATATTTTCAAAATAGCCTTTAAGATTAAGTTTAAAGTGGGCATCTGGGAATAGATTTTTGTGATAAATATATATGCTTTTATTTTTTCAAATATAAATCATAAAATAATAGTTTATAAATAACTTATTTTTGAATGATTTTTTTTCAGGCATTAGTATATAGTTTATGAGAAAGTATGTAGGATCATGTCGTGTAATTTATTTTAGTAATCTTCAGAGCACGAGGCCCAAATTCACAACGAGCTACTAACATTTCCTATGTGTATTTTAGCAAATTTATTTTGAATACAATTTTATCTATAGTGTATTTTGTCGATTCTTGGGTTTTATAATGGTATTCATGGGAGTATACGTAATATAGGCTACATCTAAATGATCACTTGTAAACATACAGCTGATATTTCTAAAGAATTTATTCAGTAACATCCTTAGAACAGTCGGTAAAATTCCATGTTTGGAACTAAGTACCCCCTAGTTTGACTCCTGACATGGCCAAAAAGTTTATAGCTTTTTAAATTTAGATGTCCCCTTTCACAGTGGTTAACTAACGCCTGGGACACTGGGCGGGGTGTCTGTTCTAGGTTTAAGATTTCTTCGTAAGTATTGTGTTGTCAACATAAGTATGTATTGTTTGTATGTAAGTATGTATGTAAGTATTTGCGCAGGGCGCAAAGAAACACCAAAAAACTATGAAAACCATAAAATGTTATATTAACCTATACTATCTCTAGTAACCACATTGCTTTGAGTTCTAAGGAACCTGCGATCCACTCCATTCCTTCTGTATAAAGAACCGACGTGAAGCCACACACTAGCAGGGTAATGGACGTTGTAAGCCGACCTAGTTTAGTTAACCGAGCCACAGTATGTAAAAATGCGATCTCTGGTAAAGTTTAAGTATTTTAATTCTGTATAACTACACTATTATCCACTTCGGTGACCACTTGGTCTAAGACGGTGTTATTCAACCTGGGGTTACGAGAAGACATCTTATGGGTTATGTAAAATTTAATATATGTGTATATACATAATATAAATAAATATATATGCATATATATACATATAATGACCGCCTTTGTAACCTTGGTGGTCAGAATTCTTGGCTACAAGAGGTACCAGGTTCGGTCTCCGGCACTTCCAACATTTATCAGTGAAGCAGTGGACATGGAACGTGGTCAAACTCAGCTTCATGAAGACAAACGAGTAGCTACCTGAATAAATAAGTAGCAACTCCGGATGAGAAAATTGAGATTAACGGCTGGGGGGCTCGTTGTGTACTATCATCACTGACGGTGGAGGACGCTCGGTCGGTATAGTTATCTTGTGGGCTCACACCATAGAAAAGGGATAAGTATAGAAATGCCACTCTAATGTTGGCAAGTAGAACCACATCGCTAGCGCTTGTGGATTTAGCGCCGCGAACTAAAATATTCGAAGTGGGTTTTTACATTTGGAGCACAACGATCGTTCTATTGCGGAATGTTAATCAAACAATTCTTATATCAAATTCAATCAAATTTAAGTAAATCCATTATTTTATAAACAAATCACGTTTTAAATGTGAAATCTAGCTAAAATCCTTCATTAAAATAAACGACAAATTGCTAACAAAAGAGTAATGACGAGTTTTACATAGACTTCCCACTTCCTTTTCTATGGACTCACGTCCACGTATGCCCATTCCTCTGTGACGTCATTGCGACCTGCTCCTAGCGAGAGTGCCCCAAAGTAGTTTACGTGATCATCTAGTCCTATAAGAGTGCCCACCCCATGGAATTATATTATGCTATATAATTAAGAGCCTATTTATCGTTCACCACAAAATATCCGGACGTAGGTACATGTAATCTGGAATAACAATTTATTTATATTACATGTAGATTATAGAATATGTATGAATAGCATTATGCACCAGCAATTTTCTGATTGAATTAAGTGTACAAATTGTTTGTAGAGGAGTCAAACACAGAGAAAATTATTACATCATTTTCTAGTGTAGGATAGGTTATTTCTCTGACAGCTCCTATTTGATATATACTCTATTATTACTATTGATAAAAATGGGAAGTAATTTAAAATGCAATAAAGAATAAAGAAATTCCTCTAATTCGAGGCAGTTCCTATAATAGAAAAGTAATACTAATAATTAATAATTTCCTTATGACATTTTGATGTTGAGATTGACTAACCTAGCCATTAGAAGTTATTGTTAGACTACTATCAAATGGTTAAATAGACCAGTACGTACATTCAATAATCTAATGTTTAATGTTTAAATATCTTCTATTATTGAAAATAATCACGAGTTAAAAGAGTTAAAAGGTATTATTTCTATTGTAATTAATATAAATCTTTAATTTGTCCCAAAAATGTCTTAAATTAACGTGTTTGGTTAATCATAGCTATAGTTATGTAAAACTCTCTGTCTTTACATAATAATATAGTGACTTGAGCTAACAAAATTCGTCATTTGCCTATTAATGAATTTTTAGGTTTAAATCTACAATATTCCTATAAAATAGTTTCAAAATTTGTTTTCAGGACTTAAAATGTATTATAATTGTGTTTGACTTGATTTAATAATTTTCTCCTATCGAATTCGTAGATTTAAATTTTCAATATTTTTCTAAAATAATTTCCGAAAATAGACCTTTAGGTTTTTATTCTTCCTTCATTTGCACTAAAGAACATCAAAACGAATAAAAGCTATGTGTACGAACTATTTTCAAAATATCCCTGTTTTGCCTTCAAACAGAAGTGTTTTACTCGTGTCAGCATTAAACAACAAGACAGTGAAGAAAGAGAAACAGGAATGAGGGAGAGAGGGAGAGAGACAAACAAGTTAACTACAAGTGTACTTCATCCCTTACTTTTAATTAAAACCAAGAGTAGCAAAAAGGGGTGCTTCAATTCAGGATATGACCTAACCTCCCAGGGGTTAGAAGGCTCACCGTGATATTTGCATCACACTTTAGTCCCCTCTTACACCCCTTCCCCCCGAACCTCTCTTTACCCAACCCAGTCAAACCATCCATCCCTTATGAAGATGATCAGGCTGGATTTGCTACCCTCGTTAGTAGATAGCGTGTAGGGTTACTGCCAGGATTCAAGAGATGAGAAAAAACAGGACTATTTTTTTTTTACTTTGAATTTTTTTTAATGTATGAATAATTCAAATGTAAGGTTTTAGTAGAGGAAGGGAATTTTCGGATGGAGTGTTTTGGTAGATAAGAGAAGCTCATCAGGAAGGTTTTCAACGAGATCGTAAGGTCCGGATGGTTTTAACATGTTCAAACTTACTCTTAACGGTTAAATTTTATTTTATTACACAGGTGTTTCACTGTTGTATAATTTTACATCTTACATTTAGTAAGTTGTAGTTGTTTAAGATATTGTAGCGGGTAAGTTTTTAATATTTCCTTAGTAAAAAATAATTGGAATGGATATTCAAATGAACAAATCATATTAAAATATTTGCAAGCTTTATTTTCGTGTCACATTTTTATTGAGTAAAGAAGCATATATTATTCATTAATTATAATATTTATTTCCAATAGACATAACAAATTATTAATATTTTGTATATAAAAGTAATTAGAGTTAATATAAAAAGATAAATTAGAATGAATAAAAACCTACGGTAATATCAAAATAGCATTTGTATCAATTCTGATTCATAAAAATACATTTCACAGCCAATATATTACGTCTATATTAAAGTATTTTAAATTATATTTATTTACCCACTTCGATGGCCCCATGGTTTAAATCGCCTCTCTCTCGCAATCGACTGGAATGCCGATGACTGGAAGATCGTTGTTTGAATCCTTACTGGATGTACTGAATGTGTTTTTCCTAAATGTATTAACCTCTTGCTCCACGTAAATACGGGTGCACTTCTTCTAAATTTAACTTCCCTCATCCCTAACACAATAACGTAATTGGTACATAAGCGTATGAATCGAATGGATAGTATGAAGCAGTGCTAAAAAAGAAAATATATTTGATTTAAACCTATATTTGGAAAAAGTGAACTTTTTTTTACAGTTTAATTTTGTACATTATTTTAATGCTCCAATATAGAAAAATAAATTTCAGCATGTGAGCCACATTTATATAATTTATTGTTCAAGAGTGACCTATTAGAAAGAGTATGTGTCACTATAATTACAGGCCTACTAACAAGTGTAAGAATCGATGGCCTTGCGGTATAAGGTGTAATTTTCGCAATACGCCGTTGTCACGGCAATCGGGGCTCTGATCAAATCAGGATGAAATAAGGGTGGTCCTCCAAAAGTGAGTTATCATTGTGTTATTTCCACCCTCTTCCCAAGCTAATTTGAAACCATGGGTGTTAGTGAGTGTATAAAAAGTATAGACATGAAAAAAAATACAAAAAATCAATGAAAATATGCCAAAAGGCTAAATAAAAAGTAAAAAATAGTAATCCTACATTTGTAATAACGTGTATAGTGAATTGTAATAACATAATAATATACAGTGTGTCATATTGATTTGGTTTGTTTAGAGAATTCCGGACGTAAAGTACGTTGATATATTGAAGAAACGCCCACGTAATCATTACCACTGAGGATATTTATTAGATGATCAACCATAAACCCTCGAAAATGAGTTAAAGTAAGTATGAAAATAAATACCTACTGTAAATTTTGAACCAATAAAATTATAGATAATCGAAATAAACAGTAGTATGAGAATGTTTCTGTTGCTGTAATGTTTAGCGATTCGTATTTCACCAGGTAATCAAAGGTTCGATATCGGTTGGGGTACCATGGCTTAACATCCTCTTTAGATATTAATAATTGTAAGTTAACTTAATATTCAGTCTTATCTTGTTAGAAAACTCATCCACCAATAAATTGGTAATAAATAATACTAATTAAAATATTAGTGCCCAATTAAATTCAATTAATTAAATAAAACCACGTTAAATGAGTTTAGTAACATTATTCTTGCTTTTGTCAGCTTCAAAATAATACTAACCAAAAAATATTCTATTTTAACTATGCAATTTTAAAAAATAATTGTCTATTTCCATAGTTTTTTTCATTTCATTTCATTTCATTGAAAATATTCGTTTATTACAGCATTTGATTAACATGATTATATGTTTCACTTTAAACAAACCGAATAAAATGCTCCAACAAGGTAAATCACCACATTAAATGTATTTTAAAAATTCTGTGGCTGTTTACGAGCCTTAAATATGTAGGCATATACTTTGTTATGTGTAACTAGAACAACTTTAAAACTAAGATAGAAAATAAGTTTCAAACCAAAAGCTAATTTTAAAGTAAATGTTCAATTTCTTCGCTTCGAGCCCCCTCTAAAAATAAATAGACTACTCCTGTTTTTATGTCTGAAATCTTTAAGTCAACCTCGTCCCTCATCTCTTACAACCGTAAAAACTTCAACCATTTCTTCCTTCATACTTTCATTTCCACAGCGCGTAATTTTCTCCGCACTTTCCACGTGAACGGAGTTTTCATTTTTCCAAACCACCATTTTCTTCCCCTACAGTCTAACTTTAACCTTTCGCAACGAAAAATAAAGCTAAGGAAAAAAGTGAATGGCTTAGGTAGTTTGAGAGGGTAAGGCTAACGTCTTTCTTTTGTAGGGTAAATTTCCATGCATAAATTTCATCCGCCATTATTTTTATATACTAACCTATCTTTTCAAAGACTATTGTATAGTGCCTGAAGTTTTCTGATCATGATCTATATCAATCTATGTCAATCCTAATGAAAAATTCGGAAAATTTTAACTATCTTTTTTCTATGGAACTAAGCGTTTTGTTTTCAATAATATTTAAGTAATGTTTACTTAAAATTATCTCTTTCATGTCATTTATTTGAAATATCTAACGCGCACTTTCTGAACCGACTGATTATATCAGCACATGACTTATAAACTAAATTAAATCTAAAATAGACACAACATCCTTCCCCCAGATTTTAATTCATCACTGTGAAAGACGAAACCCCCATTTCACCAATGGTATATTTTCCGGCCCTTCCAGGAATCGAACCTGGGACCTTTGGCCCGACAAGACACGCTACCGATACCGACTGAGCTGAGGTGTCGAACTAATATAGTTTTAGTTGAGAATATTATTATTATTATTATTATTATTATTGAATTGATGACATATTTCAAGTTAGTTTATAAGTCATAATTCTGAAATTGACACATTGGACAAGTGAATTGAGTACGGGACTTTTTAATGTATCCATTACAACACACTTTCACTAAGCTATTATGATTCGTTTTGAGTCCAAGTTCATTACTATCCTATTATTGTAAGGCGTTGAGTTTGTTTCGGAAAGTATGTGTTAAAATTACTTGAAGCTGTCAGTAATCAACTTGTCTTGGCTTTAAAGTTGTAAAATGTAGGAAGGAGTACACTTTTAGATAATATAAAAATAATTGTCTGTCACAGATTTTTTTTAAATTACTTTATTATTAGTATTATTTCGTAGGGATTGATGTTACCTATGAAAAATGACAACTGAAGATCGTATAACTTTATGGGTAAAAATATAGAAATTGTTTTAGAAACGTTTGTAACATTATTTTTGTTTTTATTACAGCGTATTGTTTTAACTGTTAAAAAAGTTCCTTCCTAATTAAATCGGATTGTATCTGAGACTTTCCAATACAGCACACATAAATATATAAGTACTTAAATATTGAGTAAAGAATAATCTATTTTAGCGCTACGTTAGTATAAAGTGTTATTAAAGTCTGAATTTAGGGTATAAAGATGAAGAGAGTGGATAAGAAAGAAGTGCAACCAAACTAGCGAAAAGAGGGGGTAGCAAAAAACCTGACAAAAGACACAAGTGTGAAACTATCCCCAATGCATCTAGCTGGCACTCGAAATTGTACCTCCCCGTTTGTGGTGACAAAGTGCAATGTAAGTCTAGTGCTCTAGACCACTAGTCCACTACCTTAGGTATGAGATGGCTCAGGACAGCTATAGCATATTCTATGTGCTCAGGATATATTTTTGATTACTTCATAAAAAAACTCATTAAATAATTACTCCCATATGAAAATTAATTATTTTGTTAGTCTACTATTATAATGTTTTATTGATATTAAATTTCATTTCAGATAATTTGTGTTGTTTATATGAAATTATGAAATAATTTGGTTTTACACTACTAGAACACATAGGCACGTAGGATGTTAAATATAATTTATATATATAATGTAATCTCTTAGAAGATTTTTCTGGAAACTGTTGTTATTGTAAAAGAACAAGCTGTGTTTGCATAAAGAGCGTTCCAAATACCATCAAGTAATTATTCATAGATCAGAGCAAGGAGGAAGGTTTTGAGGCAGTGAATGTTTAGCACAGTCTTGACAGACATTTATCGAGAGTTAAGTGGCACTTGAGGTGCCTTTAATGTCCCTGGCCTCCTACTTCCCCCCTTCTCTCTCTCTCTCTCTCTTACCGATATACCCACCCCTTTACCAGCAACCGTAACTCCATGGCTTCTGTGTGACCGCTACTACACAACATTTTGATTGACTCGTTCGTTGTATTTTATATCTTGACAAAGGCTAGCGAAATAAACGCTTAGAAATGCAGTTAAAAGTGTTGAGATCATAAGAAGTTGCTAGATCCATAATTGATGTAAGTTCCAACACCTTAGTTCAGTAGGTAACACATTTGCCCTATGAAATAAAAATATCGGGTTTGATTTCCTCTATGCCAAAAGAGGTATAATTGTTGATGAATTAACGACCGGGAAACAGGTTGGTATGTATTTTCTAGGACAAAGTTAAATTTTAAGTCAATCTCTAATATAATCAGTTTATAAAAAGCCATTTTAAATGTCTTAGATTTAAAATATATATTATTGTAGAGTGTCGACTATTAGGTGAGATTATTCGTATAAAAAATGCACAGGTAGAGGTAATATCACATAATAAATATAACATATGTTTTGGCACCGCGTCTCACTACCCTTTAAAAGTAGGCCTACTAGTTACGCTATTGGTTAGGAGCGAGGAAGGTTAAATTCATAAGAAGTGTACCGGAATTTTATTGTAGGGAGAGTGGAAAACCATTTAGTAAAAGACACCCTCAATAAACCCAACCGGAAATCGAGCCCCGATCTCATGATTATCAATCCATTATCTTGCGTCTGAGACCATGTGGCCACCGAAGCAGGTAATAAATAATTCTATTAATAGCCTATAGTTTTACTATTAGTTATCAGTTAAATGACCTCACATTTCATTTGGAGAAAAGATCTAGGCCTATAATTTATGTTTAATTGAATCAGATGAAATGACTACCGTAAAAGAAGGGCCGTTTGTAAATATAGCAAAATATGTCGTTTTTATAATTGATCAATTGAATTATTGATTTTATTGTAATTTTATATATTAATTCATTTTATACGACTAATTAGGGTTACTTATTATTATGTACTTTAACCAAAAAGAAGTTACTAAAGTAATAGAACCAAGTTATTAGGGTACCAGTAAAAAGGGTGACTTTGGAAACCATCCCCCCCGTGTTCGTCTGATGTGGGTATAATTTCTGGTTTATTATGAGATTGGTTTTCTCACAAAGAAATTTTAAAGAAAATAAACTGTAGCAAGGAAGAAGTGATAAATTGTAGCGAGTCTTGAAGTAGAGTTAATATAGTGTATGGAAACATTGGTTCGAGAATGAGGGGCGAGGGATGGGAGTAAAGTTAGAGTGGATGGCTCTCCTGGGGTTGTTCTGTAATCAACTTACGTTGGCTCAATATACAAGGGATTCAAAAATATGGAACATTATTTACTCTTGAAAAAGTTTTAAAACAGTTAAACTAGTTTTTCATTAATACCATTAAAACAAATTATTCAAAAACAATCAACATGGCATTGGACTAAAGGAAGTTATTATTTTAATCTATATTATACGAATATTTCGATATTCGAAAGATTATAAGCCTATAATCGGAGTGACGTGGAGTTTCACAACGGTATGCAGAACCTGTTAAAACTGGATCTTCCGATAAATTCCCACCCTCGTGCGAATATCTGTTTTCAAAATTCATATGAAAGCTGAAAACTGACTAATAATAAAATATCTAAAACATGATCAATAATTTTTTAGCACCGCGTCTTACTACCCATTCGGATTATCACGCTTATATAATAATTACGGTAATGGTTTAGGGATGAGGAAAGTTGAATTTAGAGAAAGTGTACTCGCATTTGTGAGGAGAGAGTGTGGGAAATCATTCGGTGAAAACCCCCTTCAGTACACCTGAATGGGATTGACCCACGATCTCCCCGTTATCAGCAGTCCAGTCAATTAAATCCATATTGAGAGCAAATAAAAACATAAGCTTATTAGGTTTAAGTTGGGATGAGATGGGCCGTAGCTAGTTAAGTGCACCAGCATTAGAATCAACAATTTGTAATAACTATGTTCACTAGCACACAAAACATTAGTCTGTAACCTATTAGTATAATATTTTATTTAGCTAAAAGTCTTATTAGGAGAAACCTGCTGGAAATTTTGCTTAAAGCATGTTATTTTTTTTAAACACGAATAGTTTATGTATTTTGATAGAGTGGCAATGTCTAAAGTGAAATGAAATTAGAAATTACCTAGTAATAATAAAATAAAAGATCAATATTGTCGTTCATAATATATAAAATAATGATATAAGAATGCTGATATTTCATATTCTGTGTGTTTTCAGGTGAATCATCAAAACATAGACTTCAAGGGGCCAGTATCATCTGTGAAAGGTTTATATTTAAATTAAATTAAATGTAAGCATATAGCCATTTATGTTTTTAAAATTACGTAACATCTAAACATTCGTGTTTCAAATTTCAATAGTAAATACGTCGTGTAATGTATTCAACTTTATTAAATAAAAATTAATAACTTCACATATTATATATGTGATTTTGAATAAAATATACCTTGAAATATTTGTACATATTTCTATATTTATTATTAAGTTTTTCTTTAACAAACGTTGGTTTCGCAATGTATTATTTTATTGCTAAGCATCTCGATGGCTATTAATATTAACAATAGTTAAGGTAAATATGTTTGCAGTTTCTTCAGCAAAAGATTTTTTTTAAACCTAAATTGATTTTATAATAAAAACAATTTTGACCAAAGTAAATTAAATATTTCTTCTCTAGATATATTTAATTAATTTTTTTACATATATTAATCACAACAGTACTATAATATTTGTCATGTGAATCGCAGGATTTGAACAAGACATTTATCTTGATTTAAAAAGTTACTGGTTAAAAGCATTGTGTCCTTGATCAATATTCCAGAATTATTGTGATTACTATTTGTATAAAATTAAATTATTTAAATTATTTGGGTCAAAAACTGTAAAATACATACAATCTTAACACGCGTTTTCTTCCATCCCATCATAAGGACTCATAATAAGGAAGAAAATTTTTATCGAATCAACCAGTATTTGCCTGGAAAGAGGAGGGTGAAACTCATTGTGTACATACTACACCCAGAACCCACCTTTACAAATAGATAGAGGAAGTGCGGGTAGTATGAAATAGCATTTACTTTTTCAATAATATCAAAGCGTATTTTCACATTTTTCATTGAGTTCCATATTAAACTTATAATTAATATGTTTTTAACTATTTTTAGTGCTTGGAGCAAAATTAATAACTTTTAATGTCCTGTAGGAGCACTTAAAAGAGATGTGCAACAAATGAGGGCAATTTGGAATACTACACATTTTATATAAAAGATTAATTATATTTACTAAAATTAACAGATGTTTCATAAGAAAGTGTAGAAAAAAATGCAAATAATATGTGTAAAGCAATAAAATAGTAATAATAACGAATCATTGAAATAATACATTGTAATACAAATTAACTAATTAATAAATCAGTGTTATAATGAATTATTAAAATATAATAGACTAAAATATTGTATCAGGTTACATTGTTCTTTTAATAGATTTCTTAGGTGTTAGAAAAAATGTTTTCGCTTACGTTGACAAAATAAATCACTTGCCAAATACTTGAAAAATGTGCGGGCATTAAGGAATAGAAGTATATTCCCTATTGCCCGACTCGCCATTTTGTAAAACAATATTTTTTGTTAGGTTATAATAAAATTACAGTAAAATAATGTTTTAACTCAGAGAACAGCATGAGTGAGCCTTGACCTAATGATTTGATTAGGATTAATAAGAACAGTAAAGTAAAGAAATAAAGCATGATATACACTAGCCTGCAAAAGTTTTTGTGACAGCCAAAACAAATAATCGTCTCTCACAAAACAATTAGTTGATCTGTAGAAGTGAGGGCGTCACTAGCTGTTCGAAATTGTTTTCTGTAATAGTTGAAATAGTTAACGATAGATTGTGACACTTAACTTATGAGAAACAATGGTATTCCGTATTGCCCGACTATTCCATAATACCCGCATCTCCTCTATACTTAGATGTAGCCGGTTGGAGATTGAAATCAGGATTGCCAGGTCAGAGTACATCATACCATCCTCATGAATATATATTTACTTATTGATTAAAACATCAATGTTATACCAATGTTTAAAAAACTATTCTAAGCTTACTAAGGGCTAAGATTATTATATTATTGCAGCCTTTGTTTTGCATGCACGATTCCATTGCCTAGAGATCTCTTATCCGATGACTAAAAATTCAACCGCGTGTCCCACAGATACTATATTAGGAACTTTTCTTTCATTTCAGAAAATCTACACACCAACTTTCATGTTTTTTCAACCGCCATTTCCTCATATCGACCTGTTCTTCAACCCCTCGTGGAGTCTGTACACGTCCAAAGAGGATATTTCACGCCATGCTGCTCTTATTGAAGGGGTGAGTGAGGTTAAGGGTGCGCCGCATTGATGCCCGTTGCCTAGCAACTGAACAAACAACACTAGGGAGTATTCTAACCACCCATTGGCTGGCACTGGACAACACAAATATACCATTCTTTAGCCCTTGGACGTGCTATTGAACCTTCTCCCACCCCCCCCCC